>CAFUXE010000535.1:1026093-1036900 GCA_903364295.1 Serranus cabrilla
TATGAAACAACACAATGTGCACATATATCCTCTGGTATGTCGTATGCCTTGGCATATTATATAAATAATCATGGTGGGCCGCCATGGCCAAAAATGCCAGGGCCGTTTTTTGGTCCCAGTCCAGCTCTGGATGAAGGTCCTGTGTTTCTTTGACCCATCTATCCACCCAAATGTCCTCCATGTGTGGATATCTGCGGACTGTGTCCCTTATAAATGGCAAGGCAGTTTTGTTGCATAGGGAAACAACCTTTAGTAGAACAGGCTATGGTAGGAGCACTAAGCTTTCCTGATCATAACAAACAGGTAATTTGAGGTTGTTTCAGGTAAACATTTGAGAAAAACGTACATTTACCTTCACCCGGTTCTTGCTGGCCAAAGCCTCCTGCTCAGTTAAACTTCCTGAAGATGGGAAATTTATAAAAGCAGAGAAACAACAACAGAAAGGGATGTCTACGCGGAATTTACATTCACAAACAGAAAGCTCTTTCTCTTTTTGGAAATACTCCCCAGCGGTTTTTATTTTGTTAAATTGTATGTTGTATTTTTTCAGGCCCACATTAGAGCTTTATGATTAGCTGCTTTTGATGACACGGAGTGTGAAAGAGACAAAGACAGACAAAGAGCAAACAGATGGCTGGGTGAAGCAATTTCGCTGAACAGTCCAAAAAAAACACACAACAGAACACAATGTAATTGCGGCCATTACATTACACTGCACAACTCCAGGTTTCCCTCGTAGATTTTACTGATGCCTGAGGGGAAGCGGTTCTGATGAAAACCATGTAATTTGTCTACTCAGGCTTATTTTATACGTGTTTGTTCATTTGTGCTGCAATACAATATAAACCCTTCTTTCGAACAAAAGAACAGACACTTAAAATAGCTCTCACTTTATTTAGCTTCAGTTTAATTACACAGTGACCAAAGATAATCAGTGATACATGTTGAAACTTCTGTTCTGCCTCTGACTGAAAAATGACTCACTACTCTATCAATAATATTGTATAGATGGTTTTAAAGGCATGTTGCTTTTCATCCAAACAAATATAATCCTGGAAGAACTAATGGATCTGATATTCCTTGATAATAATATAATCAATTGCTTGGCGTTATATGTAAATCAGAAATGTGCTGTGTTAACAGACAGTCCTCTATTGGAATGATAGAAGCTGCAACACCAACGCATGTTACTCAAGAACCTGAGATACTGTAGTGTTTGCCACACACATCAGTTAGTCTTCAGCAAAAAGCTTTTTCTTTTGTACTATAACATTAAAGGGCCCAGACATATTATGACAGACTTTCTTTTTCAGTGCTTGTGCACATACGTATACATATGTTCCACCCCCACAAGCAAGACGACTCAGTCTGTCTTTTGTGGGCTGCTTGATCATAAAAATGTTTCAACAAGCCATTCAGGTTTGACTCCCCTTGCTAAGTCAAGATAATGAGCATGATATGTTCCATTTAAGAGTGAAAACATAAGCTAAGCAAGTAACAAAATAACAAATTAACATTTCTTATCACTGAAGGAACTTTCTACACTGTAATGCAAATACAATGCTGGCCTCTTTAATTACATTTATCACCAACTTGGAAAGATGCCGACCTTTTGCTGGGGTGTGAAACATTTTGTTTTAGCCTCTCTTTTTGAACAGCGTCTTGTACAGATCGAGCGCATATTTAAGAGTACATAACAGGTTTCTCCTTTTAAAAGGAGTGAAATGAAATCGAAGACATTTTACACCATCTCATGGAGTTAATGATTTAATCTATCAGGTGTAAAGTCAACCGCTCATATTGCCGATCACTAGCTGAAATACTTTTCTCAGCCTCTGACATAAATGGAAACCTTGACAAATGCAGCAGTGGTTACTTAGGGTCAGAGGTCAAAACAGACAACAGACAAACTTTCCCCTATTTTACAATGAAGCAATGGCATTTCTCAATGCCAAACAAACAAATGACATTTCACATGAAGATGGTGCAGTGGGAGGCTGAATGTCTCTAAGGCCAAGGTTCGTACATTTTGTTGTCATTCCGTCTCAAGGACCTCTCAACGCATGAAAGTGCACACAGTTCCACTTCCCATTCATCCGAGTTAAGCAGTTAATTCAACTGTGGAATGCAAAAAGGCCCTAGACGTTCCTTTAAAATGCATAACTAGTGACAACAACTACACAGGAGAAAGTAAAAAACACACAACAATAGGTACATAAATTAAAACCACAAAGTTCAGAGGTCAACGAGAAAACACAGCACAATAATGTCATGTCATATCTGATCTGTGCATGTGAAAACTGTTGCAGGGATCAGTGAATTGTGTGAACACATTTCCAGGATTATACAGCATGTAGTTTCTGGCACTTCAATAACATAAAGTACACATTTTATTTGAGATCTTTAAAAAAGTCACCTTTGTTGTCTCCTCAGTCTCTTCCACCTTCAGTCTCCGATTAAAGCATACAGCCTTGGCTCTCAGGCTTCTTTGCTTCTAAAGAAGTTATTGACTTTTGCAAATATTGACTGAACCGAGGAAGTCATTTTATGTAATTATAATTCCTTGTGTGGTGCATTCCAACAAACATTATGTTGCAACAAAATGTTTAGAGACTCAGAAAAAGCCTGTAAAAGAAAATGGTTTGTTTATCCACCGCACTATTTTCCGTAACGCTCTTAGCACGAAAGTGGTAAATAAGCATTCACAGTAAGTATGCAAATACGCTTCTGTAGGAGGAAAGGAAAGTGGATGTGCATTGTTTAACTTCTTCTTCCCAGTCACTTTAACTGTCTTGCATTTAAGAGTCATGGAGAGCAAAACAGTTCAAAATGCTTACAACTCTCTCCAGAGAATCACCACAGGGCGTGAGTAAGCCTCGAACTGAACTTGTTGATGCTGGCAGGCTACAACTGTTCCCAAGTGCTGCTCTTGCTGTGGCTTTGAAGTGATGGAGAAATTCATTTGCAAAAGCTAAAGGAAGTCATGGTTGGCTGAGCCCAAGATGCGACCTTAGTGTGAGAAATAGTTTCAGATTAAGTCTAAATGATGTGATGGGAGCGGGATTACTTTCCAATCCAGTACAGTTTGTCATAACATCTCAGAAATATCACCACACTACAGATTAGGTGAACGGTTCAGAGCGAATGGAATATTTTGGGCGATTTACAACGCATGCATTTATTTCAGCTGCCTCTGTCTTTCAAGTTGAGGTTATGTTTAAAAGTGCAAGCATGAAATTTGGATTAAATGTGTAAAACTTTCAATATTGATCGTCTTGGCAAAATGACATGGGGTCAGTCAACTATTCTGTCTCTGCTAGTGTTTAGCTGCAGTCTGTCTGCACATAACCATGTATACATTTACATAAAATAAAAAAAAAAAACAGCAGAGACAGAACAAACCATATTCATAATGAATGATCAGAAGGAATCTTAATAAACCCTGATGCTCACTGCTCTTCTTATACTGCACTCACAGTTTTGTCGCTGCGAGGTATCTAGTCGCCAAAGCCAGACCAGAAAGGAAACAATTTGTGTTGCTTTAAAGCATCACATCATGCCATTCTCATCCTTTGTACCTTCATCTATCAGTTCTACTCGGCATGTCGGAATTCTTCAATCCACCGTACAACTCAGCCGTCATGCTCCAAATCTTTAAATTTGACATGTTCGGTCTTGTGGAAGTTGTACCTCCTCTCTATCGACACAGTCTCTCTCTCTGAGAGCCGCTTTGAACACACATGTGAAGGGCTCTGAATCACAGAGCTTGTACATTTGTTTGTGCGTGTGTGTGTCTGTTGTATGATTGAAATACTGTTATTTTACAGAAAGGTTGCAGTCAGTTTGTATTTATAGCAGTTACAATGGATTCCAATAAGTTTTCCATGTTGTAAATACAGGATCATAAACATCATAAACGTCCCAGTCCTCTCCTGCAGCATAATCCACTTCTCCATGGCACATCTGTCCCCTCAGTATGTTCATATTTTGTCTAATTATGACTAAATCTGTTCTCTTCAGGCCTCATGCACAGCCCTGTTGAGCTTACAAGTTTACTTTTGTTGTATCTAGTGGTTTTCTGCTCTTCCATCGGTCATCAGTAGTGGTGGAATGTAAAAAAGTACATTTACTTAAGTACTAGAGTTTTTAGGTACTTGTATTTTACTTGAGGATTTCCATATTTGTAACTTTATATTTCTACTCTACTACATTTTAGGGTCAAATGTTGTACTTTTTACTCCACAACATTTAGCTGCGAGCTTTAGTTACTCGACTCTTTTCAGGTCAAGACTTCACATTAAAGACATGATCAATTTAAAATGATTATGCATGCTCATAAATTAAACCAAATTATAGTATATTAAGTAGTTTAAATTAGTCCTATACCTGGTCAAATGCTGCATACATAAATGCATAGATAATAATAACACAGTGACATATTTGGATTATGTTGATACTTTTGTACTTTTGTATACTTTTACTGGACTAAGTTTTGAATGCAGGACTTTTACTTGTATTGGAGTAATTCTGCAGGTCATCGGACCAGTTTAGCTCTGATTTTTCAACGGGTCCATTCAGGATTCTTGGAGCCTTGGTGCTAATTAGTAAACCAGTCTGCATTTTCACTGGTTTTAAGGGAAAACACTGTAACCAGTATTGTGTGATTAACAGAGGACATGGAACAATACACAACTGAAGTAAAAAGTAGTAGGAAGATGGACGATCTGCTTAATTACCTGTGAGCTTCTGCTCAGTTGTTACAGATATTTGTTGTTGTTTTTCCAAAAAAGATGCATGGATCAACTAATAATATTATTTTTTTAAAACGTAGAAGACTCCATCTTCTCTTTCCAGCCTGTAAAATACGACGTTTTGTTTGTGCCTTTTTTTTGTTTTTTGGGAACTAATTTTTAAGATTTCAAATTAATTTCTGCTCAAAATGCTTGCAATGGTTCAAAATTAGATTCACAAATTGGAATAGAACTGGTTCCATGTTGGTGGAAAAGGGGCATCATTGGCCTGCCATGCAGAGACTGTGTTTCATGTAAACAAAACAGATCTAGTGAAGACAATGAGATGTAAAATAAAATAAAATCAAGGGGTAAGAACTTGCTGTCTTTATCATGCTGTTTAAGTAATGTGCCTGGTATCCAATAGGGAACCTATAATATGAATTCAGAGCAATGGTGAGCTGAAGGCAGGCCCATCAGGGTCTTATTTTTCCTTATGTGTCGACTAAGTGCAGACCTTTGAAGTGCCTAATTGTGCAAGCAAGAACAGGGGAAAAGACCATGTACAGTCCCCCCCTTGGTGATGTATCCTGCCTTGGCCAATGCCAAAAGGATCAACCAGCTGCTGAAACATCTGTGAGTTTAATTCATTCACTGAAAACTCCATATGGGGATTCTCCCTTGGTGGTAGGGGTGAGAAATAATTAATCCTTGTATTATTCATCATTTTCACAGTGCTTCACTTTATATGGTGCCACTTGCAAAGGCAAACACTGTACTTGTTGTCACATATGGTGGGACTGTTGATTCACACACAACAACACTTCTTTCTGCAGTTTCACCCCTTCACTTACAAATTACTTAAAATCTAGTGGCTTTCATTGTAGTGTCTATTATACATTAGTGAAATACAAAGCACTGTAGAATCCATCCCAGCTTTAAAAACAAATATATTATAAAGACTTGACATATTATCATAACTTCACCAAGGATTGTAAGGTAAAATGTATTAGGCCAAAAAGTTTAGAGGTAATCTCTTGTGATTGGATGTGTAAGGACTTATAGTCTATGTCAAGTTTAGTGGAAGAGCAAGGCTATTTCAAAATTACACATTTTAATATTCCCATTAAGCCAGTTTGGGTAATATTTCAATCTCCACAGCAGTGCCGAAATGCATCATCTGGCTAAATTTAATCTAAATCAGACCGGTGGGGCCTGAAATCCTCGAGCACCTGAGACATCATGTTCATTGGTATCATGAACACTGTCTGATTAATGTTCCCCTTTGATTTCATTGCGTGGAAGACAAATACATGTCACGCACAAGGGCAAAACAAAATGAGTGACTCAACGAGTGAAAGAAGAGATTTGAACCTTGAAGTAACTAAATCAAGGCTGCACAGTCCCACCCCAATTAGATCCACAGTCCATGGGCTGTTTTGAAAACAACTTAATATTTTATGAAATTAAGCTCCATCCAGCATTTTTCTAGATCAAAGATATTTTGATATTGTCATTAATAGGTCCTATATGTTACAAAAACATATGGAGTGGGGTCACATTGGCACACCTGATGGAGCGCTCAGGCTTTGGAGGCAGACAGTCTAGGTTGGAATCCGGCTCTGAACCCTTTTTGGACATTTTAAGCATGTTTAGGCGTTTTAAGGAATTTTAAAGTTTGCCCATTTTTGACAAAAACATCCCATAATATGGTGTTTTTCTGTCCTTTTTCAACAGGTTTCACCCTGACACGCATCAACAGACTCTAATAAAGGTATCATGCGAATTTGGTGCATTTTAAATAAAGTTGAAAATTTGCTGGAAAAAAAAAAACGACATGCTATAGAATGACTTTTTGAAAATTTGGCCAATTAACAACATGGTGTTTTTCTGTCATTTCTGGAAATAGTATGCTCTAATATGTATCAACACACTGAAATTGGGACATTTGAAGCATTTTTACGCGTTTTAAGGAATTTGAAGTTTGCCAAATTTTGACAAAAACATCCCATAATATGGAAGTTTTCTGTCCTTTGTCAAAAGGTTTCACCCTGACAGGCATCGACAGACTCTAATAAAGATATCCTGCGAATTTGGTGCATTTTTAAAAAAAAAAATATTTTTCAGGGAAAAAAAACGACATGCTATATTATGACTTTTTGAAAATTTGGCCATTTCGCAACATGGTGTTTTTCTGTCATTTCTGGATATAATATGCTCTAATATGTATCAACACTGAAATTGGGATATTTTTAGCATTTTTAGGCGTTTTAAAGAATTTTAAAGTTTGCCCACTTTTGACAAAAACATCCCATAATATGGTGTTTTTCTATCCTGTCTCAACAGGTTTCACCCTGACACGCATCAACAGACTCTGATAAAGGTATCCTGCGAATTTGGTGCATTTTTAAAATTATGTCCGTTTTTCTGGAAAAAAAACGACATGCTATAGTATGACTTTTTTCAAATCCGGCTATTTCACAACATGGTGTTTTTCTGTAATTTCTGGATATATTATGCTCTAATATGTATCAACACACTGAAATTGGGACATTTTAAGCATGTTTAGGAGTTTTAAGGAACTTAAAGTTTGCCCACTTTTGACAACAACATCCCATAATATGGTGTTTTTCTGTCCTTTTTCAACAGGTTTCACCCTGACACGCATCAACAGACTCTAATGAAGGTATCATGCGAATTTGGTGCATTTTTAATAAAGTTGAAAATTTGTTGGAAAAAAAAAAACCGACATGCTATAGTATGACTTTTTGAAAATTTGGCCAATTCACAACATGGTGTTTTTCTGTCATTTCTGGATATGTTATGCTCTAATATGTATCAACACACTGAAATTGGGACATTTTAAGCATTTTTAGGCGTTTTAATGGATTTCTAAGTTTGCCCACTTTTGACAAAAACATCCCATAATATGGTGGTTTCCTTTCCTTTGTCAAACGGTTTCACCCTGAAAGGCATCGACAGACTCTAATAAAGCTATCCTGCGAATTTGGTGCATTTTTAATAAAGTTGAAAATTTGCTGGAAAAAAAAACCGACATGCTATAGTATGACTTTTTGAAAATTTGGCCATTTTTAACATGGTGTTTTTATGTCATTTCTGGATAGATTAGGCTCTAATATGTATCAACACACTGAAATTGGGACATTTGAAGCATTTTTACGCGTCTTAAGGAATTTTAAGTCTGCCCAATTTTGACAAAAACATCCCATAATATGATGTTTTTCTGTCCTTTTTCAACAGGTTTCACCCTGACACGCATCAACAGACTCTAATAAAGCTATCCTGCCAATTTGGTGAATTTTTAAACTTTTTGACATTTTGTCGGAAAAAAACGACATGCTATAGTATGACTTTTTTCAGATTTTGGACCTCCCATAATATGATGTTCACTGTAATTTCAGAATGTATTGTGCTCTAATATGTATCAACACACTGTATTTGGGCCATTTTAAGCATTTTTGGGAGTTTTAAGGACTTTTTTTTTTTTTATTTTTGTTTTGGGCATTTTTTTGCTTTTATTAGATAGTGCGAGAGCAGAGAGTGAAGTGGGGAGACAGAGGGGAAGACATGCGGGAAAGGGTGTCGAGCCGGATTCGAACCCGGCACCGCCCGCTAACGAGGCAAGCGCCTCAGGGGGATGCGCCACCACACCCCCAGTTTTAAGGACTTTTAAACTTTGAACTGTTTTGCCCAAAACATCCCATAAAATGGTGTTTTTGTGTCTTTTTTCAAAAGGTTTCACCCTAACCAGTGTCACCAGACTCTAAAAAAGCAATCCTGCAAATTTGGTGCATTTCTAAAGTTTTTGTCTTTGTTGTTTTTCGTGAAAATAAACAACATGCTATAGCATGAATTTTTTTTAAATTTTGGACTTACCATAACATGACGTTTTTCTGTTATTTCTGAATGTATTGTGCTCTAATATGTATCAGCACACTGTATTTCTGTATCATCAGACTCTAATAAAGCAATCCTGTGAATTTGTTGAATTCTTAAAGTTTTTGTCATTTTTTTTCGGGAAAAAAAACCACATGCTATAGTATGACGACTTTTGACAAAACACTTCATAATACGGTGTTTTTCTGTCCTTTTTCAAAAAGTTTCACCCTGACACGCATCAACAGACTCTAATAAAGCTATCCTGCGAATTTGGTGCCTTTTTGATAAAGTTGAAAATTTGCGTGAAAAAAAACGACATGCTATAGTGTGACTTTTTGAAAATTTGGCCATTTCACAACATGGTGTTTTTCTGTCATTTCTGGATAGATTATGCTCTAATATGTACCAACACACTGAAATTGGGACATTTTAAGCATTTTTGGACGTTTTAAGGAATTTTACAGTTTGACCACCTTTGACAAAAACCTTCCAAATATGGTGTTTTTCTGTCCTTTTTCAAAAAGTTTCACCCTGACACGCATCAACAGACTCTTATAAAGCTATCCTGCGAATTTGGTGCATTTTCAACAAAGTTGAAAATTTTCGTGAAAAAAAACGACATACTATGACTTTTTGAAAATTTGGCCATTTCGCAACATGGTGTTTTTCTGTCATTTCTGGATATATTATGCTCTAATATGTATCAACACACTGAAATTGGGACATTTTAAGCATTTTTGGGCATTTTAAGGAATTTTGAAAATTGACCACCTTTGACAAAAACATTCCAAATATGGTGTTTTTCTGTCCTTTTTCAAAAAGTTTCATCCTGAGACACATCAACAGACTCTAATAAAGTTATCCTGCGAATTTGGTGCATTTTTGAAAACATTTTATGTTTTGGCCCAAAAAAAACGACATGCTATAGTATGACTTTTTGAAAATTTGGCCATTTTTAACATGGTGTTTTTATGTCATTTCTGGATAGATTAGGCTCTAATATGTATCAACACACTGAAATTGGGACATTTTAAGCATTTTTAGGCATTTTAAGGAATTTTAAAGTTTGATCACTCTCACAAAAACACGTCATAATATGGTGTTTTTCTGTCCTTTTTCAAAAAGTTTCACCCTGACACGCATCAACAGACTCTAATAAAGCTATCCTGCGAATTTGGTGCATTTTGAAAACATTTTATGTTTTGGCCCAAAAAAAACGACATGCTATACTATGACTTTTTGAAAATTTGGCCATTTTTAACATGGTGTTTTTATGTCATTTCTGGATATATTATGCTCGAATGTGTATCAACACACTGGAATTGGGACATTTTAAAGCATTTTTGGGATTTTTAAGGAATTTTAAAGTTTGACCACCTTTCACAAAAACATTCCAAATATGGTGTTTTTCGTCCTTTTTCAAAAAGTTTCACCCTGAGACACATCAACAGACTCTAATAAAGCTATCCAGCGAATTTGGTGCATTTTTAATGTTGGAATTATGCTTTTATATTATCACTGCATTTGCTTTTAAGAATATAACCAATCAGTATTACAATACGTTCAGCAAATACTTTCATATGTTTTATTTTGTCTGACAGCTCTCCTTACAGAAAAGGAAGCGCAAGTTCCTTGTTCCTGTTGTTGAAGAGACAGCTTGCTACTCTAATTGACCCTTGCATATGTCATTGCTATATTAGTCCTGTTGTGAAGAATGTGTAATCTGAATATTGTATTGTATGACGAGTTTTAGCAGAAGTACAAGGCTGAACCCAGAGACCAAAGAAGATCTTGACTTTTACTTGTAGACAAAGAGGAACTTGACCCTTACTTGTGAAAGGGCAAAGAAACTGGTTGTGTATCATTGTATGGCTTGCAGATTATGTGTCCCCCCTCCTTGAAGAATCTGCAAGCTTGTGTAACTAGGGAACACCCCCCTGACTCTAATAAAAAGAGAGGAAACGATCAGTGCACGTCAGAGCTTATCAGATTCATGTAACTTAACGTGTGTCTAATTGTTCTCCTCGCGAGTAAGAAATCATAACTCTTGTCTCTCTGCTCTTTGTGTGTTTAATAAGTGGTTTGGGTTTCCTAAACCTGACATTTAAGAAAGTTGAAAATTTTCGTGAAAAAAAACGACATGCTATAGTATGACTTTTTGAAAATTTGGCCATTTT
>CAFUXE010000536.1:0-24624 GCA_903364295.1 Serranus cabrilla
TCAAACTTTAAAATTCCTTAAAATGCTTAAAATGTCCCAATTTCAGTGTGTTGATACATATTAGAGCATAATCTATAATCCTTAACATGGTGTTTTTCTGTAATTTCTGGATAGATTATGCTCTAATATGTATCATATAGGGTTAGGGTTAGGCGCTCACCTCGTTAGCGGGTGGTGCCGGGTTCGAGTCAGGCTCTGCACCCTTTCCCGCATGTCTTCCCCCTCTATCTCCCTTCACTCTCTGCTCTAGCACTATCTAATTAAGCATAAAAATGCACCTAAAAAGAAAAGAAGAAAAACTCCATATTATGCAATAAAATTTTCATTAAAATGACCATAGTTTAGTATACCTCAAAGTTACCAAGCAAAAAGTATAACTTATGGGAAGGATTTAACATTTCTGGGAGGTTTAATGAACATATTAAAGGGGCTGAAGTATGTCGGGATATAAATGTGGACAAAGTGGCTTTAGTTTCAGAAATACATGAGGGGATGTGTTGAAGTCTGTTTCAGAATCTGGATAATTCTCAGACATCTTGAAATAACGCTGCCTTTCATAAAGTGCACAGTCAGGAGTTGCTGGAGGAGTCTCTCTCACGTATCGGACTGTTGGACCAAGACTCAGAGGCACCAGGCTCTTCTGCTTCTGCATGGCTTTCCCCAAGTGGTGATAAGAAAGAGGGTGGACTTCGACCCAAGTGGTCCGAGCACAACAAGATCACCTGTTCACCAGCTCAAGGCGCTGGTTTCAGTGATGTATTCTTCGCCTGCCACTTACAGGGAGGAGCCGTTACCTACTATGCTCCAGTGGCAGAGCTAGAGACTGTGGATGGGAGAGAGGACTTTGAAATATACTCTGAGAAAGTACGGGAAAACGTGACCCTCCTGTTATAAACTTTCAGATATTATTGTGTGCCACTCCCAGACCATTCCAAGGGATGACCTCTGTGAGAGTCATGAGCTGAACTGTCTGATAAAGGGTTCGTACGCCTATAGGTGTGTGTTGAATGATGAGTGTGGTTAGAAGATGTAAGAATAAATAACGAAGAACTAGATACGAATATTTCTGATTTCTCTCTCTGGAATTTAATGTTATAGTATTTATTTTCTGTTTTGTCTTGATGTTTTGTCATACATTTTTTTTTTTATAAATCAATAAACTCGTATAATACTTGTCATAGTATAGTATGTTGTTCAAATTTGATCCGGAACACCATCTGGAATTCATATTGAAAATTTATATTATTGCGTCAGTGACCATATTGCCTTCACTAACTGTCGCCATCTAGTGGATTAAATATTACAATGCCAGTGTGCTCCCAAAATACGCTCTTTCAAATAATTCAATGATTTCATTGCCTTGGCAGAGATCTACACTTTCCGAGTGTTTTTCTAGTTTAAAAGGGCAATAACAAATAAAACAATCCGCGTAATAAAATCTGAATAATTTATTTGATTACACACACACACACAAGCATTCCCACACAAACTTTTTTTGATGGTGCAAAAACTCGTATGTAAAGGCTCCCCTTTACCCATAAATAAGTTATGAAAATTATGCCAAATGTTGAAACACATTAAATATTTCTTTTACTGATTGCACATTTTACAATGTCACCATCCTACTATTGAAGAAACTATAATATGAACAGTTGGAGTGTGTTTTCTTTTAAATCACTCTAAACAGTGCTAATGTGAAGTGTTCACACATAGAAAATAATTACATTCAATACAAAAAAAAAAATACAAAATGACAAATTCAAGAACATTCGTCGACTTCCTTTCCTGTCAAATCTTGTCCGGCTGCAGTGCTTGTGAAGACAGACAGTTTTTTTCGTATATTGAGACAGGAAGAAGACTCATTGCATTGTTCAGAAATATTGCACACCTTTGTGTTGTTGTCTTCAGTCCCACTGCTCCATTTCTGATTGAGGTACATAGTTAGGTTAATGATTTCCACATGGAGACAAATATTAGACTCCGTGTTTGCTATCTCTGTCCTTTTGTGTCCATCCTTCTTCAGTTTGTCCCTCATCCGAGCTAAAAAACAGTTTTGTTTTCAGTGCTCAGAAACGGTCAAGTCTCTCCTCTCTCTCCTCCTGTTGTTTCTTTATAACCACTGAAGGCTTTGTGGAATTTGAGCCCGGCTCCTGTTTGGTCTCATTGCTTTCATAGCTCATGTTATCATAGACTTGTCTCATGTTGTTTCTCATCTCCAGCTCCTGGTTTGCCTTCGCTTTGTCCTGCTGGAGCTGCAGCAGCACTGCTTTATTCACACCAGGACCTGCGAAGAAAAAAACATGAAGATGGTATTAAATACTGCTCTTCAAACCTCTTCTGCATTCATAAACAAGCACATAAGAAACACATACCAAAGTAGCTGAGCAGCACAGGGAGGAATATGAGTCCGTGAGCCATCCCCAGAAGTGTAATGACCAGGTTTAACCGGAAGAAGAAGATCTGGATGAGCTGCGCTTTGGCAAACGCCAGCACTAGGATGCCAGGCAGGTTGGTCATAGCAACACCAGCTAACACCTAAAAAGTGCAAAAAAAATATATTGAACTCACTGTAGATATTTATAGAATCAGCTGTTTGTGGCAGTTAAACCGAATGTTTATTTCTCTGTTTTCTATGACGGAGTATTAGGGCCACATTTAGAAAAAAAAATCAATTATGGGAATAATGTCGAAAATAATTAATTAATTACGAGACTAACGTTGTACAAAATGAATTAATTACGAGAATCAAGTAAAAATAATGAATCAATTATAGGAGGAGAGTTGTTAAAATGAGGGCCGTGAATTGTACTTTAAGATAGGTTCCACAGACAAGGAGATACTAAATCTTTAGGCACATAAGCATCACATTATCATAAGTATAACTGTTGCACTCTCGCCTTTTGTCGTTCCGTGTTAAGCAGAACAACCTACCAATTATGTACGACTTTATTCTCGTAATTAATTCATTTTGCACGACTTTATTCTCCTAATACTCCGTCGTAGTTTTGTGCTTTAAGGGAATAAAGTTCACTGACCGCGCTGCCCATGTTGGCCGTAGCCTCTTTAGCTCTCTCCACATGTGACGGCTTCGTGCTCAGCGCAAACGATCTTGTCATATGAGACACGAACTCCACAGAGATGCCCACCGCCTGCAAACAACATAAAGAACACAAGTGATTTTAGTAAGAAATTAATATACAAATTAAATGTGATGATATGGCTTAAAAGCCACCACTAAAAAGAGCAGATTCTTCTTACCGTGACCAGGTTGATAAGGGCCACTGCGTTGTAATCGATGCCCCACAGTGTCATGACACCCACAGTGTCCACAGTGATCATAATGATGGTGATTAGGTTGAGCAGGCCGGAGCGCAGATCCAAACCCAGCAGCAGACAGCACACCACGAAGGTCGGCAGCAGACACAAGGAGATGTTGAAGAGTCCCTCCGGGACAATAGTTAGATACTGCTCATAAAATACGTTGGTCACCCTGGAAGAAGGACGTGAAAAATAATGGTCAGAATGACTGACTGCACAGGTTTAAAGGGGTAGTTCGGATTTTTTTAAGTGGGGTTGTACGAGTTACTCATCCGTGCTCAGTGTATGCTATCAAAATGTCATACAAATGAAATATCATTTAATCATTTAAATGGCCTAATCATAGTCTGTTGATACACGTAGTATAGTTTGTCCAGAAATGACAGAAAAACACCCTATTATGAAATGTCCAAAATTTGAAAAAAGTCATACTTTAGTATGTCGATTTGTCAAAATTTTTGAAATTTTAAAAAGTCTAAAAATGTTTAAAATGTCCCAATTATAGTCTGTTGATATATATTAGAACATATTATGGCCTGAAATGACAGAAAAACACAATGTGAGGAAATGTCCAAAATTTGAAAAAAGTCATACTATAGTATGTCGATTTTTTTCATGAAAAAGTCTTAAAATTTTAAAATGCCCTGAAATGCTAAAAATAATTTTATTATACTCTGTTGATACATGTAGTAGTATAGTTTGTCCAGAAAGGACAGAAAAAAACCATAGTATGCAATAAAAAGTATGTCGGGAAGTGGCTTTAGTTTCAGAAATATATGAGGGGATGTGTTGAAGTCTGTTTCAGAATCTGGATAATTGTCAGACATCTTGAAATAAAGCGCTGCTCAGGAGTTGCTGGAGGAGTCTCTCCCACGTATCGGACTGTTGGACCAAGACTCAGAGGCACCAGGCTCTTCTGCTTCTGCATGGCTTTCCCCAAGTGGTGATAAGAAAGAGGGTGGACTTCGACCCAAGTGGTCCGAGCACAACAAGATCACCTGTTCACCAGCTCAAGGCGCTGGTTTCAGTGATGTATTCTTCGCCTGCCACTTACAGGGAGGAGCCGTTACCTACTATGCTCCAGTGGCAGAGCTAGAGACTGTGGATGGGGGAGAGGACTTTGAAATATACTCTGAGAAAGTACGGGAAAACGTGACCCTCCTGTTATAAACTTTCAGATATTATTGTGTGCCACTCCCAGACCATTCCAAGGGATGACCTCTGTGAGAGTCATGAGCTGAAATGTCTGATAAAGGGTCCGTACGCCTATAGGTGTGTGTTGAATGATGAGTGTTGTTAGAAGATGTTAGAATGAATAACGTTATAGTATTTATTTTCTGTTTTGTCTTGATGTTTTGTCATACATTTTTTTATGTATATATAAACTCGTAAAAAATACTTTTATCTCTGAGTACTGTAAAAGAAAATGTGACAAAAAATGTCATCTATTAAATAAAAAGTCAGTATAATATCTCTTACGAATTTCATTTAAAAAAGTCATAATATAGTATGACACCAAAATTTAATAAAAAATGTCATAGTATGTCATCCAAATTTAACAAAAAAAGTCAAAGTATAGTATGTCATCAAAATTAGATAAAAAATGTCATAATATAGTATGTCGTCCAAATTTTAATTTTACTATAGTATGTTGTCTAAATTTTATAAAAATTCTTATTGTATAGTATGATGTCAAAATGTAATAAAAAATGTCATAGTATAGCATGATTTCAAAATTTAATTAAAAAATATCGAAGTAAACTATGGCGTCTTAATTTCATTAAAAAAAGTCATAATACAGTATGATGTCAGAATTTCATAAAAAATTTTTTTGTCTAAATTTAAGAAAAAATAATTCATAATTTCATACAAAATGACATAGTATAATTTGTTGTATAAGTTTCATAAAAATTTTACGTTGTATAATATGTTGTCTAAAGTTTATTAAAAAACGTCATAGTATAGTATGTCACCCAAATATTCATAAAGTTAGGGAAAGTACATACGTGTAAGGAAAAACTTCAAAGTCAGGGGAGGTGCCGGGTATCTTCCTCATGCCCTCCGTGATGTTGTCTGCCAGCTCTCTGGCCTTCAGCAGTGCAGCAGTGAACTCCTGGGAGTTGGTTAAAGGTGTGTGGTAGGCCATGAAGCGGGAGGCTGAGAACACAGAGAACAAACTTACCGTTCTGTTTCTAAAAGCACAACATCAGATTTTTCTCTGCTTTAAGATCGCTTGAGAGACGTACCTATAATTTCTCCACTCTGATCTGTCACCACAGACGTGTCGTACGCCCCCAGACCTCTGTTAAAGGGGACAGCGAGCAGTGAGAATGCTGTTTACATGTTGTGATGTTTTAACACACGAGTCGCTATAATACACACCCTTTGGGACACTGCAGGTCAGGTCTGTTACCCAGGAAGTCAGGGAGGTAGCGGTTGAATTGTTTCTCACTGGGCCTGAGGACGCCATCTGTAGGAATAGCCATGCACTTCCTGAGACATAAAGAAGTAGCTGTGGAGAAAGGGAAGCAGAGTCGGTGTAAAGAAGGGAGCCTTTCATCGTAGAAGTGAATTCACAGGAAAGGATGTGTGTCTGATGTGGTGACTCACAGTCGCTTGCAGGACAGAACTTCCCTGCATTGGGACCGAAGCTGTACAGACGACAACATTTGGATCCAGGGTTCAGCCAGTCAATGAAATCATCTACCCAGGAGTTAGAAGGGATGGCCAAGTAGGATCTACAGACCAAACAATCAGTGGGTTAAAGGGAGGCAGGAATACACGGGTGTGTGATTAGTGTTATTCTTGATGCTTCTTATAGTCACTAAATTCAATTAATAGACCAAAAACAACAGTTAGTGCATCTATTAATAGAGACTGAAACTTTAAAAACAGGTAAAATCTATAGTTTAATTTCATTATATTAGTTTATTTGGGAATAATTTCAGCAGTGGATTAACTCACATTTGGTGTTGTATTGATTATTTACAGCGATTTCATTCACCCATAAGAGCCATTTCAATGTAGCAAGACTTTTTTTTTAAATTGACCTGAGTGTTTAAAATGAGCTGCTGTGACCACAAGGATCATCATGAAACTTTACAACCACAAACTACAGACCTGGAGCATTCAGAGGATGGAAGGCTTTCAAAAGTATATTGACAATAATGGGGTTTCTCTGCAGTTTCCAGATCAGTCTTTAGGTAGCTTTTGGGGGATTTTTTACAATTCATTTTTAAAAGGTTACAACTGTAAAACCAAATCTGTGAAACAAATGGTTTCAGCCCAAAAATCTGCTCTAAATCTTCACAATTTTGTATAGATGCCTAACCAAAAAAACAATGTTTATAAAAGATTGATAACTACAAAAATATGACACTCAGTGCCGAGCTGCATCTCAAATGAATCTTCAGCTTCACATCTTTCTGTTGCCCTTCTATCTCCCCCTAAAAGAGACAAACATGAGCCTATGTGGGTCTCTAAGGGTGAGCTAATTTTAGCAAGCATTTGGAAACTAATCCCTTCCAGTAAATTTAATACATCCTGCTTTTTTAGTCTCCATCTTTCACTTTCAAATGTAATTCTGGAAAACCCTGCCTTTGAGAGAAGAGCTTTACTGTTTGCCAATAAGCAACAGATAATGCAAACAATAAAGTAGCTCCATAATCCTTTTTATCAGCAGGAAACAAACGTGTGTTGTAAATTATAATCCCGGTAACAGTCTCCTTCAACCCTTTAAGCAATCTATGGCTGATAGGATTTATATCATAATATCATGTCAGCTGTGTCACAGTGATCACAAGATGATAAAAGTCTTAAAATAAAAGAGTTGAGACTAATTTAAGCATCAAAAGTTAACGGTTTGTTAGAAAAGATACACACTGTACAGCAGGAAAGAAAAGAAAAAGAAAATAGATTTATTGTTTCTGTCTTATCAGCCTCGTCATAACCATAACACATTGATGAACACGGGGATTTCTGGGGTGTTTGCCTGGCCCCATCAGTGAGAGGAACCCTTTATCTGCTCAGTAGCATTCATGTAACCAAGTTCATCATTAACTGATCTGATTGTTAGTATGTAAGAGGTTGTACGATGATATCAGCAGGTTCAAGGATCCGTCCGTGAAAAAATAATAATGTGAAGGACAATGGCAGAGAGCCAAACCGCACTGATCTGAGCAGAAACTGAGTTTAGCAGAGCAGCAGCATGTTGTTAAGAAAGAAGAAGTGCTAAATTGTAAATTAAGCAATGCAAATGACTTGTTTATTACAAGCTAAACATGCCACAGCCAAGTGTGGGAAATCAGTTAACAAATGTACAAATCGAGCTAGAAAGAAACTCTATGGAGTTTCCAGAGTGCTCAGCGCCTTTTGTTGTTGTTGTATTCTATCTTTTTTTAGTCCTTATGCAACTCTCTGTAATTCTGTGTGTTTGGGGTCATTTGGTGTCTCTTTATAGTTGTTATGCATCACTTTACAGTTGTTTTGTGTCTCTTTGCAGTTGTTTTTTGTGTCTTTGTAGTCGCTTTGTGTCTCTTTGTGTTTGTTTTGCTAATTTTCCAAGCCAGTGTGAGAGTCTTTGTGGTCTCTTTGCAGCTGTTTTGCATCTCTTTGTATTTGCTTACTTTGGCCTGTTTGTAGTTATTTTTTGCCTGTGCTAATAGTATAAATAGATGACACAAAAAAAGCACAACTTTTCTAAAAATGCATATTTTCTCCAGAAGATGAATATGAACACACTCACAGTTCAGGGTGGTTGGTGGCGTACTGGATCTTCTGCGTGAGCGAGAACTGATCACAGCCGACACTGGAACAGACTCCATTCATGCCTTCCACAGTTGTGAAGTTGTAGCCTTTTTTCGTAACAAAATAAACAGGGACTCCGACTTCAAAGTATTTGTACAGGTACTGAAAGTAGTCCAGCATATAGGAGCCCTGCACGAAAAACAGAATAATCTTTGTGAGGATACATTGAAAGACGAGCATGCATGGTTTCATTTATAGTTATATTCATAGTTTTATGTATACAGTAAATGCTTACTGACCTTCGGCATAGCCAGCTCCTGATCCAGACCCACAGTCACATTAAACATGAGGAATAATGATCCACAGAACATGACGATGAAAACCAGCATCTGCAGAAAACAAGACAGAATGTTTTCAACAAATATCTCATGAAAATACCTCAATGCATGATGAGCAAATTCTTTTTTTTAATATTCATTAAATGTTTCAAATTAAAAGTGCACCAGAGGTCACAGGTCAAGATTAACTGTCTTATGTTGGAGCTGAAGGGTTCGGAGGTTTACCACTATGATCCTGGTGAACCGGTTCAGTAGGACGGGGGCGTAGTATTTCCTCATTAAGGGCAGCAGGAAGCCCTCGTTCGGCTTGTTGGGACGTTTTTTGGACACTGTCACACAGCAGAGCAGTTCACAGCGGTTGTTGTCTTGGCGCCGGGCATCCAGGGACAGCAGCGCCACAAAGGCTGTCATCTGGAGGACGAAGTCCATGAGCACAGCGAGAGCAGCGTACAGGGCAAAGGACTTCACTGCTGGCATGGTGGACAGGGCCCCTTGGGTAGCAGAACACACACAGATAAAGAGTCACACATCTTTCTGACACTGTGAACAGAATTGAGAAAATTTCAAATTTTTTTTGCAAAAGTTTCTCACCTAGAAAGAAGCAGACAGACTCGGAGAGACTGCACAGAAGCATGCTGGGAGCTACGTTTCCGAGGACGCGACCAATCTGCTCCTCTCTCTTCTCTCCGTGCCGCCGTACGTCTCTCTGCACAAAGGAGGAAAAAGTAGCATCACTAACTAGAATGGCTTTGGAGAGCGCAGACCTCGGCCAAGGCCAATGGTGCATTCACATGCTCCTCACAT
Source organism: Serranus cabrilla (assembly GCA_903364295.1). NCBI lineage: Eukaryota > Metazoa > Chordata > Actinopteri > Perciformes > Serranidae > Serranus > Serranus cabrilla. The sequence goes on from CAFUXE010000536.1 coordinate 9,207, forward strand.
GGTCTTTTTCATGGGTTGGTAAACCATATTTCATTTTTTTTTTGTCTTATTTGTATTTTGTTGCTCAGAGCATTTAATAAAAAACATTAATAACTGTTGGAGCAAAGGAGATGGATCAGGTGAGCCTGAAATATGATAGTGAAACTAATATTTTAGGTTATTTAGACAGCAAAAATGCCCTATCTCACAATGTTAACAAAAGTTAAAATGTATTTGTGTAGTTTCTCTGTGATTTGCATCAGTTCCAACATTTCATGGGTTCATCAAGTGCTTGCATCAAGTTTCATGAAAATCTGGCCAGCAGTGTTTCTGTGATCCTGCTGAAACTGTCAACCTGAACAAAGAAGCAACACACACAGTTACACACACCTGGTACTCCAGAACAAAGATGAATATGTTGTCAGCTCCTACAGCGAGCACCAGGAAGGGAACAACCTGCAGAATGACCAGCGAGGAGGGGATCCCGATCCAGGAGTAGAACCCCATAGAGGCCAGTACAGAACAGCCGACCACCAGGATCCCACCCAGACCCACCAGAAACTTGGAGTCCACCTGCAGGGCAAAGAGATAAGAATCAAGATGTGGACTCAACTCAGGGAACCTTCATATCTTCTGCTGTATCATGTGCATGATACGTCCAACGGCCAATACGTGCTTCACCGCAGAGATAAGCACCGTACAGCTGACAAGGCTATAATCTCTCCTTATCGTGTGTGTGCGATAAGTACTGTTTCATCAGTTTTACTTTCTTGATGATCACCGGTACATGTTCTATACCTCTGTTTCTATTGTTAAACAACACATTACATATGTAGAGAAACTGGGCCCTGTTGTTTCCTTTGAACATTTCTCAATGGTGCATCTAGCCAAATACTGTTAAAATGTCACATATAGAATTACCTAGATCTTCTGCATATGTAACACAGCTAAGGCTGATTGGTATATACCCGGTTTTGCAGGAATGTGGTCATAAACACAACTATTGGACAAAGTACAATTTTGACCTGATAATGGTGACAAGTCGGGGATCAACAACGTTATTACAATTCATCCATACAGTAATTGTCAAGTCATTTTGACTAAAAAACACACAAATATGAGCCTCAAGTCAAGGGATCACCAACATCTGTAGGATTCATCCTCAGGGAAGCAGGAATGTCTGAACAAAGATTAATAATCCATCCAATAAAGCCTAAAGAGATGCACCGATCAACTGCAAAACTAAAAAAAAAGTGATACAATGTGTTCCCATGAAAGTCTTACCAGTAACCGTTTCCATGACGAGTACTCCCCGAGAGCCACAGCGATGTAAACAAAGATCACAGCGTAGCTGATCATGAAGATGGGGATGTCCTCTGCTGTTGTCCGGTTAATCTCGTCCTCCAGAGACCTCTGTAGACCAAGAGGGAGGCCAGAGAGAAGAAAGGATTAAGGACTTCAGAGTTAAAATAGTGTGGGAAAGAAAAAGAGGAGAGAACTCAGTGTTCATCTGAAAAAAACTGCCACAGAAGTCTTTATTATTGTGGTTACAGATGACTTTTTTTAAGCATTCTGCCTATGTAAGATGAGATGGGTAGTGACATGTAAAAAAAGTCGCTGGGCTGACTCAAACCAAGGACGTTGTGATTACAGGGTCATAAAACCTGAAGCCACCACAGCGCCTTGGCTACTGATCACTTTGAACAATTATTGCCTCAATCACAAAAGTTTATGACAATTGTTAATGTTTTTGTTATGTGACAGATGTTTCGCTGTACCTCTGCCATGTACGCGAAGGTGAAGTTTGCGGATGGGTTGTTCTGGTAGTCTTGGACAATTTTAAGAAACTCCGTCTCCCACTGCATCGCCACTTTGAACTTGGGGTTGTTGCGAGGGTAGTTGTTGAGAGAGAAGGTCACTATCAAAGCCTCGGCGTTGGTGAAGTCGTCATCTGGGAAAAAGCAAGATGTATCATGTTTAAGAGATTCTTTTACAGGTAATTTATGTGTAAAAAAAATGGTGCTGAGAGTCACTCACTCGTGTAGCCTCCCACAGCCAGAAAGGAGAAGACCGGAGCTCCGTAATCAGCCATGCAGCTCATTTCTAAACCAGTGATGTCTTTGAAGGACAGCGGAGAGCTTGAGAAAAGATGCAAGAAGGGAAGGTTATGTAAAGTTCCTGAGCAATCGCTGATGTTTTTCCAATCCGTCTGATTCCCAGTTCTTACTTGAGGCAGTAGATTATGTGGTCTCTCCAGTCCACTTCTTTGGTCACTCCCAGCTCCGTCACGTTCACCTTAGCGTTAATATTTTTCAGGCTGTTCTGGAAGTATTGTGGCAAACTGTTAACGGCACAGTCCGTCTGGGAGGGGTTGGTTGGGTTCAGTGGGGCGAAACACACGTCCTTCAGACTCGCTGTGCGGTTCAGATCCTCAGACCAAAACGAAATGTTCTAGAAATGGGATAGAAGAAGGTCCCATGTGTCAAAATCACAAATATGAGGACTTTAACTTGCACTTTTACATGAATGACTGGATGGATTACTTAGTATACCCAGGGGCCCAAAGTGACAGGGGGCTCCTTGGCCTTCACATCACTCAAAGAGACACACACAAACCAGGAAGAGAATCAAAATTAACATAAAGAAACCTAAAACGACTATAGAGAGACACAAAAAGACCACAAGGAAACCCAAAACAACTATGAAGAGACACAGATTGAACCCAAAAAGCTGCAAAAAAACAAAAAAGACCACAAAGACAATGAAACAGAGACACAATGCAACTACTAAGAGACCCAAAATGATCGAAGAAAGGACACCAAACCATAGAGACACTATGCAACAACTACAAAACAAAAACAGAAAGGTGATGGGGCCTGGATCCTTTACCTGGATCCGTGCTTGGAGCTCCAGCAGCTCAATGATAAGATCTTTGGACATAATCCCGCTGAAGTTCTGCTTCCCAAATATCAAAGAGTCGTAGACGTGGCCTTTTCTGCCCGGCGCTGTCAAAATCAGCTGGTTGGTCCTGAAGAAGGGACCAAAGTACGTGTCGTGGAATTCTTTCTCCTGGCGGGCGCGGCTGTTGGGAGCCGACCACAGCTCCACCGGGTCAGTGGTCAGCTCAATGGACTTCAGGCCAGCGGAGAAAACAGCGACCACTATGGCCGACAACAGGAGCACCTTAAATTAAGACAGAATATTAACAACTGAGACATCTTAAATCCACAGTGCTGATTAAATGTTTGAAATCGTTTTTGGCTTTGGAGCTCTGCACACAATTTGTTTTAAAGGGAGGTTATGTCACTTTTTCAAGCGAGAATAGCACATTCCTCCTGTTACAGATGAAAAGTTGAACACATGAGAATAAAATAAAACCTGGATCATTTCAATACATTTGTTGGCAGAGCCTTACTAAAAAAGTGGCATGGATACCAAACTTTGATACTTTTGAACTGGAATTGCCTTCTATTATAAGATTATTCAATAGCAAATTTCATAGGCTGAGGAGTAAATCTCATCAACGTCAATGAGCCAGTAAGCATTCAGCATGCTTAGGCTGCCAGTATGTGTGTAATGTAATGTGTAATGTTGTAATTTCTTTTATAATAGGGATTTTAAAGAATTTGTATAAGAAAACGTTTGGCTCAGGAACTGGTATCAAGGTCAATGTATCTTATTGAAATTTCTGCCTTCTGTCAACTTACTTGTTCTTGTGTGATCAGTAAGTAAAAGTGGTCAATGTTTTCTATTGTGAGCAGAAAAGTCAAACTCAGTCAAACTAACCGTGAGAGGATAAGTGGCCATGACGGTTCCCCAGTGCTGAAACTGACAGCTGAGGAAAGTTTGAGCAGCGAGACTGTTCCTGTCGGCGCACGTCACCTCCGACGGGTCAACGAGCCGCTCAGTCACATTATTACTGTTCTGGTCTTTGCCCTTCCCCTTTCTTTTCCCTTTCTCTTCATCCTTTGTTTTCTTAGACTTCACCAAGAAAGACACGGAGAGGTATAAAACGAAGGCGAACAGCAGAAGGCAGAGTAAGATGATGGAGATCACGAGGAAGCCGTCTTGGCCCAGCAGTCTGAAGGGGCCGGGGGGCAGCGGCGGCGGCGGCACCCTCGGGCACGACTCTTGGCAGTCCTGGCACGAGCAGACTTGACCTCCGGACGGCGTGGTCTCGTTACACTTCAGAGCACGTCCATTGTAGGGAATCACGCCCTCTGGTACTCCCGCTGAGTCTCCCTCTTTTATCAGGCGGAAGTCGATGTCCAGTGGAGCCAGGCCGTTACTGGAGTCCCCCTGGAAGTCATACCAGTGCTGGGGGGTGCACAGCTTGGCACCGTACCGCCCACACATGGTGGCGATGGCGAAGCCTCCTGTGGCGGGGATCCTGACATTCTTACATGACTGGAAGGCGATGTCTGCGAATTTGGTGGTCATAAACGCCTGGTAAGCAACCACGGCCTCCTTCGTCCCGTTATTGATGGTGACGTTCATGACCTTTGTGACTTTCACCGTTTGGGACTGGTCGGGGCTGCAGGTGTTGATGCAGTGCACGTGGGCGAAGTTCTCGGCGCAAGAAGGGCAGCGGACCAGCACCGCCTTGGACAGGGTCAGACTCTTTTCCAGGGAGTTCAGCTGTTTGATGGAGCAGCAGGCGAGGGTTTTGCCCTGCCCGCGGTCCAGCATGGGACACACCTGCAGCGAGATATACAGGTTATAAACTGAAACACAAGCTCACTTCCTGCCAAATGAAGACTTTCTAACACTCTGTCATGCTGTAATACCACACACCAGGATCTACAGACCTGCTTGAGTTTCCTGTAGTGCTCTCCTGCGAGGCGTCGGGCGGGGCTGTAGTTTAAACATGGGACGATAGGGGGGAGGAGGGATCCTCCAACTGACGGGTTACGACCACACTCCTCATAAAACGCACAGAAGCCGGCCTCGTGCTGGGCCTCAGAGAGCAGCTGCCAAAGACATATAAATAGTTGTCAATATTAATGGTTTATTACAGTGAAGAAAACCACACTATGCTGCAGGGAAGTGAATTAGATTGATATGCTATATCCTAATTTTAAAGTTTATTATGTACAAAGTTAATTTACATATACAGATATCTTTATTTTCCACAATAATCGTGCACTTAAGGGAATGTTTAAAACAAATTTGATCTGTTTTTGTAAATGAACTGTTCAAATGTGGAACAATTAAAACACTGAATACCAAAAACCAAAATTATTACCATTAATTACCGTGCGTCATATCTTTCCTAATGACTTTGGCAATGCACTGTGTCCTGTCCTGTCAGATTATTAAAACCATTTTGCAACATTTAATTAAAGGGGAAATGCTCAAGTTCAATGTGTTGCGTATGTTTAAGGCTGATTACAGCCACAACCCACATCAAGAAGATAACAAAGTTCAACAATTAATTACAAATAGATATCTCAGTTTCATAAGAATTGTGTGACAAAAGTGTTCTTTATAATCAATTGGAATATATTGTATACTGTATTTTATTTTATTGTCGATTAAATTTTTCAGTTATGAGAAGAGAATTCATTTATTCTGGTTTGACTTAGTTTATCGCTTATTTTTACTCTTTATAAATCCATATAGACTCCCTGTGTTGATGGTATTTATCAGATTTTAAAAATTAAATATTGTTTCCTGCCAGTAATACACATATGATAATGTTGTGTAAATAATGCAGCACCTCCTAAATGATGTTTTTTTTTCATCTTTTCATATATTTGTGTACAGTTATAATTACAGATTTTCTCTCCAGTTCTTTTGGGTGTATTTTTTTAGCCATAAAAGAGAAAAAGCTCACAATAAACACAGTTTAGATTGAATTTGACTGAAAGCCTTATTATTACAAATATTGCATTGTTGGCACAATAATCATGTAGTGAAAATCTGATATTGTGACAACAGTATTTTAACACTATAAAGAAAATAAAGGAAGAAAACAGACATTCTTCTAGCTGAAAGCCATTTAAAAAAAATAACAACTCCTTTACACTAAATCACTACATAAATGTCTCCTCAGATAAAACATCTTATCTAACATATATAAGTTGACTGGATGGATGATAACCTCGACTTCAGATACAAAGATGTGATAAAACACTGACTTTTCTTTGCTTTGAAAGTTATGGAGTTTTACCAGGCCCCCTACAGGCACCAGATAGTTAAATTTAATGCGTTTAAATATATTTTTAAGACACATTCTTTAACAAAAGAGAATAAGAATGATTTCTATATCTTAATAAAGTGAGCATTGTAGGTAACTTTGTATTTGTTCTTGTGCTAAGATACGTTTAGGAACATGTTTGGTTACAGACTTCATTATTCAAATAGATTCCTTAAGCTTAGACAGCTGCTGCTGGAATTTCCTGACTACTTTTTCCTTCCTTATTTTTTTTAATGCAACATTTTACACAGTTAAGTTTTGTGGAATTCTCTCCACAGATACTGCAGTGTATAAATAAAGTTCCCTGTGAACACGTAGATGTAGGAAATAAAAGTAATTGTCAGTCTTACAACTTTTCCAACAGGTATTTTGCCTACAGTGTAGAAAGTATTCAGCTCAGTGATAGAGTTGATTTTCACACGGAAGAACGTGACTCATTTTGATAAAGAGACATCTTAAAATGGATAAAAGAAGTCACACAAAATGTTTGTGTTGAAATTAAGATCTCATACATTCAAATTTAAGACTAAATGTTTGACATTTCATCCATATGACTATAGTTGAATCTAAAACTCAGTTTACTCCCGGAACAAGAAGTTGGCTGTATTCCAACTAATATCTACATTTTAATCATTTTAATGTCCTTTTATCTGTAAGTGATTACATTTAGTAGGTATTTCAGTTTTCAAAGCAATTCTATTTATTCTGATACTTTTCAGTCCTGGTCACAGCTCATATCTAACAGAATAAAGGTAACATTTTTATAGTGTAAAAATAAATCAATGTGAAGTTATTTTGTTGCTGATTGAAACAAAACACAGGAACAAGAAAAACTTCCAACTTACCACACAAGTCAGAAAAGTGATCAAGGCTGCGACACGGACCATGATTCCTGATTATCTCTCAGCAAACAGAAGAGTCCGGGTCCTCAGCTGCAGTGTGTGTGTGCAGTGGAGTGTGTATTATTCACTGCCCCCCTGTTAGAAGACACATTCGACAAAGTAAAGCAGTGAGACAGTCCCTCCTATTGTCTGCCCGTCCGTCTGACAGTGTTGGGGTTGGGGAAACATCATGACATGTGCCCTGTCACCACATCTGTGATGTCACACCTTTCTTATCTGGTGTGATGCTGCGTCAGGCCAATCGCAGCTACTGATGGGCAATTCCTCTGTCTGATAATTAACCTTTCGATAGGTGAGGAGGAGGAGGAGAAACTACAGGTAGAGCCGAAACAACAGCCGCACCCAGATCTTCACATTTTTCACTGAGCTTTTGGTGGTGTTATTGTAGAAACACATTTGTTGACAGGAATTGGATCGATCCGTTCACTTACCATGACCTTTAGACCATCTGCTGTGTGCAGGCTATTTGATATATACAGTGCAGAGAGAGAGCTACCTGCTGATCTACTTCTTTCCAACATAATGCTTTTTAAAAATCATTTCTTATACAAAAGTTGCTAATCAAACCCAGTGGCAGCCTGAATGGAGCGCAGGCAGCTATGCCAAGATCATTTTTGAGGAACTTTTGCCTTTAATGGATGGGAAGCTGGAGAAAGTCAAGAAAGGGGGAGAAAGAAAGATTTTAAGGTTTTAAAAAATCTAATTGACTGTAATTTGATAGGATTACCTGCTATTAAATTCAGTATTTCGATAGATAGTTCAAATGTAAAAAGAAATACATTTTCTCACCACCACATTTTGCATAAAAATACATAAATAGCCTACGATGAACACTCAAATCAAATGACGTCCTACTATAAATACAGTAGCACCACGAGTAATGTGCAAACTAGTAATTTACTGTAATTAAAAAGAAATACAGTTTACTGTAACATATACTTAGGTCTAACATCTGCACTTCAACCATAATGGTGTGCAAATTACAGTAACTAGCTGTAAAGATGTTTTATGGCAGGTTTATTTGGCATTTTGTGGTATTTTACTGGCAAAATTACAGCAAAGGCTTACAGTGTGCAGCAGGGACTCAGCCTTTACACACGGGGTGCACACTGTACCAGGTGAGCTACAGGACACCCCCATGTTTCATTTTTTATTTATATATTAAAAAATGAAGTCAAAATAATATTAACATTATGCTGCGATGAACAGGCCCTCACTCCAGTCTGCACATTATGTTGCTTGATATTGACTGCAGACCACACAACAAAATATTTCATGTAAATCGGATGCTGTTTGTTGCATAAAGTTGACTTCCTGTTGCCAGTAGGACCACTTTAACTATGAGAAGATTTGTACGTGTTCTCAGGACTGTAACAAAAAATTTGGGTCAGATTTGATGATCTGCATCTGAGTTTCAATAACTTCCTGTTTCAAGGTGAAATCTAAATATGCTGTTTAATGAAAACTTGCAAACTTCACAATAAAGCACAAACGAAGTCTTTTTCTAAAAGGTTTTTCTCACCACATTTTCTATTATTTTATATTTGCCTGTGTATTTCTTACATTATATTTGTTTTCAAATATTCACAATTCTTTATTCTTTTCATTATTCCACATTTGCTTCTTTTACTTTTACAGAATTGTTCCCTAACATACTTTTTTTTAAGAAGACAGGGAGGCTGATAAACATGTTTGCCCATACAATACTACAATAAGAAATGTCTAAATATATTAAGCTATAATAAAGCGAAAGTTTAGTCTTGATCGTAGTTTCCAATCTGTCGATAATTCAATTTTTCTTTGCAAATTTCTTTAAATAAAGTAAAAAAAACCTGCATAATCAGTAATCACTTCCTGGATCACATCCTACAATATCAGAGCAACTTTGTAATGATGTTCTTATCACATGTCAAGGTCACGGCTGAGATAAGCGTGTCAACCAAGGCTCCTCGATCATGCCACAGGTGGATCAGCACTATCAGGGCGAAAGTGCATAAGCATCTCAATTTGTGATAAACAGAGATGGTAAAACGAACAAATGGGGCAGATATGGGGACGTTCTTTGTTCTTACGTATGTTGATAAGTCACGACAGCACGCAGAATTCTGTAACTTGGTCAGTAAACCAAAAAATAATCACTATTTTAATCAAAAGGTAAAATAATGTGATTCAGTCTCTGTTTATCTACTGCAATCAACAAGTTACTTTAATCTGAAAGTGCCTGTTTACAGTGTTTTCCCTTCTATTTTTGGATTATTTTATTTCCGCTATCACATGAGAGGTGCACAGTGTACTGGCACCCATTCTTTATGATCTCCACATATTTAAAGGACTCTGCCCATTCATAAATTCTCTGCGCTCCCAGAACACATCACATCTGAAATTTAGCATGCGCTCTATTTTGTCTTCAGTGTAACAGTAACAGATGTAATATTCAAGCAAATGTTTGGTACATACTCCAAATATGCACAATTAACAAAATAGTATAATATAGCAAAAATACATATTTTAAAGCAGTTTCAGCATTCAGTGCACACATTTTGTTTTATTTTGTCTGTATACACACTAAGCAGCATCACACCAAGGAATTAAGAGTCACTAACCACTTTTTCTTGAAGAGCGGACACAAACAAATCAGTAAAAATGCTTTCATGTAGAGTTGCTAACCTGAATTATCAGATGGAGGGAATTTCTATCGTCAGCCCTTTCAGATTATTTTAAAAAATAAAAAAAATAGCATCAATATTTCTGGACAGTCTCAACAAATAGCAACAGTATGAAGAAACCTTTTCACAAAGGCAGGATTTATACCGCAAATACATTTTATATTTACCTCGATCATGTTGCTTTTCTGTTGAGGCTGTCAGAGAAAAATTGATTTAACTATATGGTATTTTTTTTATTGTTTTACTGTCACTTGTGATAGTGTATCTGATTGCATTTTACACAGCTTAATTTATTGTTGCTCCCATTTTCGAGGACTCCAACATGGAGTATTAAAAAAAACCTTTGAAAAAACTTGGTTGCTAACTAATTTTAAAATTAAATGTTTTAACATAATGTTTTTTAAAAATGGAGCAAGCAAGGTTATTAATTTAAGCCTTTATAAAAATGTATATATATTTTTATATAAATTTATAGTGGATTACAGGGAAGAAAGGTTCTGACACAAGCACTACAGGACCGTTTGAATTATTTAATTTATTTAAAAAAATAATTTTTATGGAAACATTATACTTTTACTGCACTATATATGCATATGTTTAATTCATATTTAGTTTTTTGTTTTGTTTTGTGTGTGTTTTAACACTAAAAAAGGCAAGGGATCAATTTACACAATGCATACTTATATATTTCATAAATGTTAAGACCCATTGCTGAGAATACTTCTTTATTTATTTAATACTTTTATTATTAAAGTATATTCTACTTTTATTGCACATGTAATGATTGGACTACGTGATCATGAGACAGAAACAAGTGTTCAGTTAAATGTTATGTGCACTGACACTGTTTAGCATTTTCCCTTGTCAAATTGTGTTTAAGATGAATATTAATATCAATGTTACCTTTTTTTTCTGCGGTGACATGAGAACATTTCAAACATAAGACTTAATATTATATAAATGATCTAAAAAAAAGGCCCTGAAACATAAACATGCTGATAGAAGTTACAAACACTGACTGAAAATAAGATTTATTTATAGTCTGACATGTATTATATGTTATTTTTATAATCACACATGCTTTGATTTATTATACATTTATATTTATGCAGAATGTTAAATTTCAAGAGTAATTGGTGACAAATATCTGCTGAATATTGTGCTTTTATACGGTGCAGGTTCAAATTTCTCATGAACGATGTAAAAATAAAAATCTGACAGTTAGTTGTGGAAAAACCTCTATTCTCTGTGGTACAAGGTGTTTAAAATGCACTTATCTAAAGCATTTTTTCTCTGAGAACTTGCTGATCTCGCCTCCAGATAAAACACACTTTCCCCTCTTTATGATCCAGTCCTTATCAATCATCATTTATGGAGCTCTCATTGTGCTGGCAGGAAGGTCTTGACTTTTTGGACTCCGATACAGGTGAAGGGTGGCTTCCTCAGAAAGGCCGAGGCTATCAGCTGAGAGGATATAAAACCTCTGCGTGATGGAGGTTGGAGGATCCTCAAATATCTACAATTTCCATCAGATTGTCTCTTTTATCAGGTGCCCTATCACCTAACAGCTGGAAGTTTAGACATCTGCTATTTCTAAGTCAGGTTGTTTTTGTAAATGACATTTAGAGTTGAAAAAATAGACGATGGCGAGGCTACCTTTTGATTGACAGGGACCTGTGTGGTTTGTTGTTGATCTTTGTGTTTTTCAGTTTATTAAGATTAAGATTAATTACTTAATTAATCCCACAATTGGGGAAATTCAACCTCTGCATTTTATCTATCCTTTTTTACACACAAGTGAACACATCATGCAAGATTTTGGTTACTAAGAAATGTCTTGCTCAGTGTTTGATCGAGCTAAAAGACACTTTAGGGAGTCAGCTTTTCATTTTAGATAACAGATAACAAGGCTAGTATTAGCTTTAACTGATAACTTAGCATCCGCCAAACACCTGATCTATTCTATGGATGCACTGGCTGCAAAATAACAAGAAGCTGAGGGCCAAAATGCTATTTTCAAAGATTTGAAGTTGAAAAATGAATGACATTTGATGGCTTGGGGCATTATTTTCATACAGACTGTGGTTATAAGCTGTGATTTCTGGCCTGTCCTCAAAAGGTACAGATGACCCTGAACCAGAGGCTGTTTGGCTGCTTCTGGCCCATAATTATGTTTTTCTTTATCAATAAATTAAGAGTGCATTGCTTTATGTGGGTATAACTGTGAATGGTGACAACAGCCTGAGCTACTTGATTAACTTCCATGACATTTTGTGACACAAAGTTCAGTAAAATGCACCTTCTCTCTCCTTTGAACTGGTCTCACACATGCACGCTGCAACTGTTTGACTATTGTGCAATCATATACAGTTTCAGTCCAGTTTCATTAAACAGATTAGTTTACAAACCCCACTTTCTCTACCTGCTGTTTCTGTTTGGGTTTCACCCCGACAGCTCAGTTTATGATGAAACTCAAACACTTGAACGTGACATGCTGCTGACATGGCACAGGTCTGTACTTAGGTCAGCACTGGGAGCTCGCTGAAACAGCTTTTAAAACTTTTATTCTTGTGTTCGACACTGCGGGGATCGATGAACTCTGATCTTTAAACTCTGTTGAGTATTTTCACAGAGCTGTGCGTGAAACTTCAACCCCCAGTGGTTGAAAGTAACTAAGTACATTTACTTAATCCCTGTATTTAAGTAGAGGTACTTAATATTTTACTTAATTATTTCCATTTTCTTCTAATATATACTTCTACTCCACTACATTTCAGAGGCAAATATTGTACTTTTTACTGTCCATATTTGAGCCTGACCACGTTGTCTGATATGCTGCAATATTAAACTTTTTGCAGGACATATAATGCAGAAAATGATGCTCTGGGTGATTTACAAATGGTGTAAGATATTCATTTTATTTTGTATCTATTCTTTACTTAAATTGTCAGAAACTGACTGATACTGAACGTACACCACTGATATTTAGCTATTTATTTTATTTTGTATTATTTCTTTTATTATGTATAATAATGTTAAATATTCTTAAGAAAGTAGCCTTTTAATTCCCTTTAGTCATATCAGTGCAAAACAGGAACACACTCCCATTCTAATTAAAAATGTACTATATCGGCCACCATATCAGTAATTAATTTTTCTCCTTTAAAATCTAGAAAACAAATCAAATATTATATGTAATACCAAGCAGTATATAAAGTAATTGAATTGAGTTCCACCATTACCTGCCGCAACATTGAAGTGATTAACAAATTAAAGCACCAACAGTGATAAATCAATCATGTTGTACATATTATTCTGGTATATTTTGATGCTCATAGTTTTGTACTTTTTCTCGAGTAAGAATCTAAACTCCAAACCTTTATGTGGAACTTAGAGTATTTCTACACTGTGGTTTTGCTCATTTTTCTCCAGTAAATGATCTGAATACATCTTTCCCCGCAGCTTGACTCCACCTCTAACTTTCTGCCTCATCCTACTTGTTAATTTTGCCAAACAAAATAAAGGAAATAAAGAAAATGTTTGTCTGAATCCTCCTACTGTTAAAAAAAGCAGACACTTTCCTCATTTAACCTCATCAGTCAGTGAATTGAGACATTCAGTAAACACTGTTCACTGTGTAGGTATGCAGGCGTCCCTACCTGTGTCTCTTCATACTGTGTGGGCACGAGTGTTTGCTTTACTCCTCATTCAGTGATCTCCGACTCAGCCTGCTTCCTCCTCGGTTCGATGAGTCACACAGAGTCTGATTCTGTAGGTGGGTGGTAAATTACCCCGGGAGTCACCTGTCAATAAAAATCAGTGGCCTTTTAACAACACACACTTTATGTTGCCATAGCAGGGAAATCACTGATCCACTGGGTCCCAGACTGTGGCACACCTTAATACACTGGAGCCAGTATTCATATCATTAATAACCTGGGCTTCGTTGCTATGAAATGTCATAATAACATCTGACTATTAGCTGCTATGATTTATGGCAAGCTGATTAACATTTAATAAAAACCACACTGTTACCTGTGATTATATTTGGATATAAGTAACAGCATTTCTCCTAGTTTGTCACTGGTCAGAAAGGGAATTAAAGACATCCATAATAACATTCTCCATAGAAGGAATTACATTCAAACATATCTACAGATTTGATTGTACTGAAGCCAAAACTACATTTAATATATCTCCACATCATTAAAAAGTGGGAGTTTTAACATTTATTTTCAAGCTAAAAAAGAATGCCAGAAAAAAAACATCTAACAACTATATGACGTATTCATAACTTTAATTTCAGATATCCACAATGCAATTTTGAATACCTCAAAATACATTTCAAATGTCATTATGGATATCAACAATGGTATACTTATAAGTATTTTACTAACACTATAGTTTAAAAAAATGCAACTTCCTATATCTAAAATTAAAATGTCAATCAAGAAATTATTTTGGAATTGGCAGTTTTTGGAAATGAAAATCATGATTAACAAGTGGATTGTAGATATCTTAAATGTAATGCATTTACTTAAGAGACCATCTCTGTAACTTAGGAAATTTGAGAAATATCTTTTTCTCAATTAAAAGTAATATGCTTCAGTAGAAATTATACTTTTAACAAGTAAAACTCTATTTCAGAAATTCAGAATATTAATACAATCACGAATCTGAAATTTCACCAACACTTCTAGGACTTAGAACAGGTTTATTTAAATCTTTAAATCAACCTGTTTTTTATACTATAGGTGTTGCTGTACTGTACTTTTGACCTCTTTTTCCCTTTTCCATATACTTTGGAAATAAGCGTTTCTCCAGATATCTGAAATTAAAAGACCAATACACATGAATGGCAGAAATGACGTGATTTACCTTGGAAGAATATTTGAATGTTCTTTTTGACATAATTTAATGACAAATATCTGCAAAATACATCTAGTCCAGCTATTAAATGTTAAAATGTTATGCCAGGAGGAAATGCCCATTGACTGGAGGGGAAATAAAAGCATCTATTTATCTAATTAAATGTATGAGAAGCTCTCTGTTTTCACAAAACAGTAATAATACAGCAGATTAAACACAGCTGAACCTAGAATAAATTGTAATAAAACAAATCAATGACTAATCAGTCAGCAGGTTGAATAAAAAGTTTTCACATCAGCTGTTGAAAAAATCCCAAAATATGTTAAATATTAGTGTTGAGGTTATTTAATACATGCTGGTTGTCATTTCTGTGTTGAAAAGCAACAGCTTTGTTTACTTTTCATGACATTTAGCACCATATTCTGCCTGACTCGATGGACATTGTGTTATTGAAAATGTGATTCGGGTCACTGAGTTATCAGTGCTCCAGAGTTCACTGAATCAATACTCTTATCAGGGACAGAATGAGACGTGCCACAGTTTCTCCACATGGTGGTAATGTTTATGCTAAAAAAAATGTGTCTTAATGGGGACGAATTTGGCTGCCAAGCTGCTTTGAAAGACATTTTAAAAGTCAAAATAAAAAGCAAAATTCTTAGGGAATCATGAATTTATTCCAGAAAAGCCAACATGTCCAAGACAAAAACATTTTCTATCCCTAACACTAACGGTGAAAATAACATAAAACATATGGCTCATTTGGAGTTATGACATTTTAGTACTAAAGACACAACTCAAAAGGT
>CAFUXE010000536.1:24691-50804 GCA_903364295.1 Serranus cabrilla
GCAACCGTTTTCAAAGTTCAAAAAGTATCTCACTACCTGAACTTTTAAAATACAGTGAGTATGAAAAGGGGAAAAAATAGACATGTGATTCAAAATCTGCGCTGCTTGTTTGGTCCATAGTCTCCAGGCCCGGGGATGCCTCTGGGAAAGCCGCCCTGACCTCCTCCCGGCATGTTGTTGTTTCCCGGAGCATTCTCTCCAGCCATGCCGGGAGTACCTGCAGGACCAGAATTTCCACCCAGAGAGTTTCTGTTCATGCCGTGACCGCCCATATGCATCCTCATGTCTTGCTCGCGGTTTTCAGCGAAGTTGCCTCTGAAGCCCTCCTGCTGCCTCTTCAGCATCTCCTCATTGCGCATCCTCATCTCCTCTTCTCTCCTCCGGCGTTCCTCCTCCTGCCGCAGCTCAGCCTGCTTCCTCTTCTGCACCTCCTGACTGTGGAGCTCCTCCATCCTCCGCAGCTCCTCCTGCCTCCTCAGCAGGTCCTGCCTCATCAGCATCACTTGATGCTCGTGCCTGGCCGCCTCCATCTCAGCCTCCAGCTTCTCCTGGGCCTCCTTCATGTTGCGGTCCACCATCTCGTACTGCTGCTTCTCCATCTCCATCAGGGCCTTCCAACGCATGGCGTACTCGTACTCGAAGGAGCCCGGCTGAGCAAACCGCGGCGGCTGCTCACGCTCTTTGTGATACTGCTGGTTTTTGTTTATGAGTTTTTCTGACAGACCCTCCTCTTCATCAAGCTGGTCCATGGGCTCCACTGTAATAGGTCTAGGGAAAGCTGTGAGCAGGTAGGCACAATCATTGCACTTATCCAACGCCTTTCTTGCAGCTGGCTTTGAGGTGTACTCCACAATCCCCTTCCCTGTGGGTCTTCCTCGGTCATCCACAATGACCACAGCTCTTTCTATCTGACCAAACACAGCGAAGGCCTCCTCCAGCAGCTCATTGGACACAAACTCTGGCAAATTTTTCACAGTCAAAGCAGCACCGTGTGTGGCAAATCTCACCCGAATTGGCCTGCCTCTGAACGGAGTGTCATCTAGCTCGGCTCGGGCAATCTCTGCTATGATCCTGGTCTCCAGCCGGATGAAGCCGAAGCCCCTGTCCTTGTTGATAAAGATCTCGCTGGCTTTGCCGTACTTTTCGAAAAGCTTCTCCAGATCCGCCTCGGTCACTCCGGTTGGCAGGTTCCCCACAAACAGCCTGCTGCGCTGGGTGAAGGTTTTCTCCCCGGGCTTCCTGAAGCTCTGCAGGTCCAGAGTTAAGGCCTCATTGGGGTTTGCCTGCTCGCTGGGTTCGGGCTGCTGGCCATTCGTGTTTGTTCCTCCGGGTTTCTTCTGGTCTCCCGGGCGGTTAGACCCGTGATTCTGCTGGCCTCTGTTTCCTTGCATTTCCTTTTCTTTTTTGCAAGAGAATTAAAACACGAGTCGACGAGTCGCTCGATTAAAATATGCTAAATTCTTAGCAGCTAGTGGCGCACAAAGAGCGGTGAAAATGGCGAGGCTGCGTGCTGCTGCCGCGACGCTTATTGTGACGTCGATGTTGTGCGACAAATGTTTATAAATCTCTGACGTAAGCGTTGTGCGACGGTGTGAGAAAACAAAATAAAACAATCTCAGTTTTTAAAAAAAATCTCAAATAATACAACGCTGTACTCAGTATATATAAAAAACAATGTATAATAGTATATATTTAATTGTATTTCAGGTTGGCTTATGGTATGTTAAGTTTCTCTAATGTCACATTTTTATTATGTTTTTGTTTTTCTCGCGAGAACACGGGCTCTCCTTGAAAAAAATAGTGATGTTGCGCGAGTGATTTCGCGGGAATTGTTTGGCTCGCTGATACGGAATAAAATCAGTGATATTTGGAAATACAACTTAATACCTGATTTAAAACGGGTACCCGCTGATACTCGACTGTCTCTTTTCTAAGGTAAGGTCGTTAAATCTGTCACATTAGCGATGTTCAGAAGGCAGAAGGCATGTTTTGTAGACAGCACTACTGGCTGTCACTAACTAACGCTAAGTCAAAAACTCCTCACCTGTTAGCCTGGTAAAGCCACAGTATAATCCTGCACAACTGTGTCACATCTTCACCGACCTCTCCTCTGCTTCAGTGCAGGCATGTTTTCCGATATTATCGCCCAGAAGGACGGCTCCTCTCTGCTCAGCCGACCTGCCTCCGAGGACCAGGGGCCGGTGTTTGAGAGGACGTCGCTGGCCTACAGTCCATGCTCCGGGCGCTACACAATCGGGGAGCGGAGCTTCAATCGCCAGTATGCTCATATTTACGCAGCACGACTCATGCAGATGAGGCCCGTGCTCTCAGAGAGAGCCCAGCAGAAGTGGGGTAAGGTCGGGACATTTATGACCAACATGTAGGACCAGTGTTGCGAAGTAAATACGTAGTTTTGAGGCTTGTACTTTCGTTTTTAGTTTTATGCTACTTTGTGCTGTTGATAAAGTGAAATGCGTGCACTCTTTCCCTTTTACTCTTGTGTGACTTAATCTGAATTAAATTTTCATGTATATTCTAATATGCATGTTTCTATCTGTCTCTGTAAGGATCGGATGTGCGAATCAGGAAGCTGTGTGATCTTCAGCCAGGGGAGCAGTGTTGCATTGTGGGAACCTTGTTCAAGCGTATGGAATTGCAGCCATCTATTCTGAAAGAAATCAGTGAGGAGGTATGCAGTCATGCTTAATTCATCTTCTGCCCCCCTTTCAATTGAAACAACATGAAATCAACTTCTTGCAGGTGTTATGGCTGTATCATATCTACTGTTTTCCTCTTTCCATCAGCACAACCTGCTGCCTCAGCCGGCACGCACCAAATACATCAGCGACACGGATGAGCTGATTCTTGAGGATGAGCTGCAAAGGATAAAACTAGAGGGCAAAATTGACAAAGACAAGTGTGTCACAGGTCAGGATCTTTCTTGAGGTCAAAATAGGATGAAGAAGGCTTTCACTAAAAAATGACTAAAGGAGCAACATCCCTCGTGTATCTCTTCTGTTTCTCTTTCAGGTAGTGTTATTGCAATATATGGAGCCGAGAAAAACGATGGGAAGTTCACAGTTGAGGACTTTTGCATGGCTGATCTTCCTCTGCAGACACCGAGACCTGCGCTCAGCTCTGACAGGTACACACACACACACACACATAAATCCAAGCCTTTTGTGATAATAGATTCTAATCAATCGTCTGTCACCTTCAGGTTTGTGCTCCTGGTCTCAGGACTTGGTTTAGGAAGTAGCCATGCAGACAGCATGCTGGGGCTACAGTTGCTTGTCGACATGGTAACCGGTCAGCTCGGAGACCAGGGGGAGCAGAGCGGGGCGGCGACGATTTCCAGGGTCCTACTGGCTGGAAACCTCCTGAGCCATAACACACAAGACAAGGACGCATCGACAAAGGTAACTAGAGATGATTTAACCTTGATGCACATTAACAGACATATATCTCTTATTGGTTTAACTCTTTCAGAAAATGAGGAAACATGAAGTTCTTCACTTAGGGATGTTGCCGTATCAGACCTGAAAAAGTGGTATCATGTTATCCCTGCCTAAAAACATTCAAATACCTGTTTACCCTCTCTGTGTGTCAAGCCCAAGTACCTCACCAAGAAGACTCAGGCTGGCAGTGTGGAGGCCATGCGTCTGCTGGATGAGCTGCTGCATCAGCTGGTGGTGAGTTTGCTTCCCCCTCTACACATATACAGTGTATGCATTTTCTATCTATTCCATTTGTTTTGTTTTATTATTCAATACATAATTAATCAGTATAAAATAACATAAGGAGTGACAAGGGATTATTTGTCAATCACCCACTTATATTACCCCTGTGAACCTCACAGCCACCAGCAGGTTTAAAAGGCATCTTGTCTTTAGTCAAATCATTATGAGCTGAAAAAAGTTGTCGAGTGTCAGTGTGTCACTTCTTCCTGCTGTTCCAGGCCTCAGTTCCAGTGGATGTAATGCCCGGGCAGTACGACCCCACCAACTACACTCTCCCTCAGCAGCCTCTGCACCGCTGTATGTTCCCCTTGTCCTCAGTGTTCCCAACACTAAACTTGGCCTCTAATCCATTCCAAGCTAACATTGATGGAGTGAGGTGAGCAACAACCTACACAGGCACTTTGTTCCAGCTTACCTTTAAACCTTGTATCCCAACATGTGTCTGGATGTTAAACATCCTGTGTGTGTTTGTGTCCTCCAAGGTTCCTGGGCACATCAGGCCAGAATGTGTGTGACATTCAGAAGTACAGCAGCATGGACAGCCACCTGGAAATTCTGGAAGACACGCTACGCCTCAGACACCTGGCTCCCACGGCACCTGATACTCTGGGTTAGTCAGACAAGTTGATGCAGAATAAAACACAAACTTCAGATATTGGGTCAAATTATTCACCCTGTGCTCTTTTTCTTTTTGTCAGGTTGTTACCCATTTTACCAAAAAGACCCTTTTATCTTTGAGGAGTGTCCTCATGTCTACTTCAGTGGCAACGCCCCGACCTTTGCATCCAAGCTCATCAAAGGTCAGCGTGTGACGTGCACATAAGACTCTAGTTGGATGAACACAATGGTCTTTCTTTATGCTAAATGATTAAATTTAAAGTGACTAATGTGCCAATACATTTCTTCTTCTTCTCTTCCCTGCAGGCCCTGATGGCCAGGAAGTCCTTTTGGTTACAGTTCCAGACTTCAGCAGCACCCAAACGGCATGTCTGGTTAATTTACGTACTCTTGCATGTGAGCGAATCAGCTTCTCAGCCTTCTCAGCTGAGGAGGATGAGGAAAGTGAGATGAACATCAGCCACTGAGCTTCCACATCCACATGCAGCAACAACACACTGACGCTTGTCGGACACTATTGATGAATATTCACTCTGGCCACAAGGAATCACGGCAACGGTGGGCCAGGAATTGCAGTCCTGTCTGCACTGATGCTGTCCAGTATCATAAGGGTCAATTAAATGCTGTTAAATCACCTTATAATGTTACTTCTAATGCCTCCTTTAAAGTGTTTTCATAAGACTGTGAGAGATAAACAGCACTGATGTCTTGCTATTCTGCTCTTAAATATCACACAGGTGCTTAAAAAAAAAAGACAAGCATTGTGTATTAACAAGCCTTTATTTGAAAAATAACTACTCCAGCTGTGTCTGATTCTGTTACCAACTTTGAACAATGTTTTAAAAACCTTCTGTGACTGTTCATACTATAAAAATATTTCTGTAATGGATGAAGACAGTTAATAATTCAACCCTGGTGAAGAAAAAAAAAAGTAATGACTTTTCTTTAATGTGCATCCACAATAAACACCTTTTCATGAAGCAAAAAGACGGAAAAATAAGTCGTAAAAATGTGAAGTTGTGTTTGTGTGTACTCTTATAATTAACAAGGTCAAGTAGTGTGAAGAGGCGTCTTGTTGAGTAATAGATCCACTATCTTTATACAATGAATGTAGTTAATATTCTGTACATTCCCACTGCTTTTGTGCCACACAAAGACAGGATTCCTCATTAGATTCTTTATCAGCCTGCTCAAAGTACAACACGGCAATGAGAACTACTTTCAGGAGAGAACACGGTGTGTGTGTGTTAAGATTAATAGTCATCAATCTTGTACTCGTAGTTATAATCCAGGATGGAGTCTGTGAAGCCGCCGGGCGTCGAGGACTGTCCCTCCCCTATGAGCCACGAGTCGTACCAGGATGTGGTGGTCTCTGGTGTTGTGGGAATTATGGTTGTTGTTGTCGGGGGTAACGTCGTCGTCGATCTTAACCTCAGTAATCTCTGCTGCCGAAGTCGACGGAGGCGAGCTATCCTGAGCCTCCTCTGCCGCTCAGCGCTGATTTGTGAACTCTGTGAATATCCACTGCTGCCACTTACCACGCGCCTGTTGCTGTTCGCAACTGAAGGGTGCTGTGGTCTGTTGTTGGCGTAGCTGAGTCGGATTGGCTTGTTGCCATGGAGGGCCATAATCTGCAGAGGAATTTAAAAGAGACTTTTTTTAGACACTGGATAAAAATGATGCTCACAATTTTCTTGGCTGATTTGATTGTTAAAAAATGTAATCTGTGTATCTTGCTCACCGGCCAGCACATCGTGCACCTGTATATGATTCAGGGATTAAACTCCAGTTTAATTGTATTTCTTTAAACCAATTACAATCATTCTGGGCGATGCTAAACCCTGGTTGCAGCGTCTGTGTCCCTGCAAAATACACCCACAGGCCACTACATTATGTATACCTTGCTAGTATCAGTTTGGACCCCCTTTTGCCTGCAGAACTGCCTTTATTTTTCATGGCATAGATTCATTGAGGTACTGGAAACATCAAAGACTTTGGTCTACATTGACATGATAGCATCACAAAGTTGCTGCAGACTTGCAGGCTGCACATTTAATCACCTTTCTTACCCATTCTGACGCTCGCTTTGAACTACGGCAGGTCGTCTTCACCGGGTCTAAACGCTTTAATGCATTAGGTTGCTGCCATGTGATTGGCCGATTAAATATTTGCCTTAACAGCCAGGTGCACCAAATGTAGTCTGTAGTTCCAGCTCAAATTGCTCACAATGCCAGGCTTATCCCAACAGCTCGGGTGTGGTCTGTTCAGGATGGCAGGACGTCTCACCTGTTTAATGCGGTCCCAGTTGGACTTGGCCAGGTTGAAGCTGCAGGCGGTGGCTCCTGACTGGTAACCCACCACACAGAGTTTGGTCACAGGGGAGAAGCCCTCAGCTCGAGCCGTCACGCGGTACTCCCCCGGGTTAAGCAGCCGCCAGTAGTCCCCTGTTGCTGCTGCATTAACAAAGAGAGGACAGGAACTTAATTGTAAGCACAGAGGATGCTATACCTTGTCATAAAGCACCTGAGTTAAAACATCTGAGATGCATGAAGGGGAAGAGAGGAAGTCTTTCAGCAGACCTGTAGTAACATCGTGGTTTATTCCCTCTACTGACACAGTGGCATTTTCAATCGGGTTCCCCTGCTGGTCCTTCACAATGCCTCTGATGCCTCGATGCACCTGGATAGAGAGGGGCAATAATTAAAAAAGGTAACGACAAAGTTCCTGCGAATCCCTAAAAAGTAAGTGAGAGTCACAATTTAAGGTCATATTTGGTATGAAAACCCATATTCTTAATTGTCTTAAATTTCCCCCCAAAATATAGATTTTAATTTATTATTATTATGGGGAAAAAACAACATCCAGAAAATATCCCTATTAATATTATCAATTTGATTTCAAACATAAAGGACTGTCCTGATGTGCATTTGTTCTGCTGTAGCAAGAGTATCAAATTTTCCCTGTTGATATCTTAAAATACATTAAATGTAATTCCTATAAAATTACCTGTTTTTTGTTTTGTTTGAGAACAATCTAAAATGAGAAAGTCTGTATCACAGTAGTAGTATTATGCTGAATCTGACCTGCTGTGTGTGTGTGTATGTGACCAACCTGCTCCATGAAGATGAGCATCGCCTCTCTGTTCTTCTCCCACTCATACGCCAACTCACTCTGATGAGGGAACTTATCACATCCCAGGAACACGGACAACTCAAAACAGTTGGTGTGCAGATAGCTGAAATCATTCATACCTGGATAACACAAACACACACAGATTATCCTCAGCCTGCATTGCCCACATTGTCCACCAGGGTGTGTTATAAATGCACGCAGAAAGCTGAAATACCTGCAACACATAAAATGAGCCCAGTGGCCTCTACTTACTTCCTGTGATTGGCTTCCATTTGGCCCGGTTGACGATGCCGTGCACCCCGGCAGAGGAGTCTCCGTGGCAGGAGCCGTGGTAGGTGTGTGTCATGGTGAGGTGTGTGGAGGCGTAGGACACGGCCAGCCACCTGAAGAGGGACTCGTCTGCGATGACCCGAGGCTCATCCTCGGGCTCAGCATACTGGTAGCCGGCGCTTCTTCCCTGGTCATCCTCTTCCTCTCTGTGGCCATAACCTTGGTTTTGGTCGTAGCCGTGCTCGTATCCCTGGTTGTGCTCGTATCCTTGGTTTTGGTCGTAGCCGTGGTCGTACCCTCGGTTGTGGTCGTAGCCATGGTCGTAGCCTTGATTGTGGCCGTGGTCGTAACCTTGGTTGTGGCCGTGGCCCCTCCACTCTTCCTCTGGCTCTCCGTATCCCCTTCCTCTCCAGTCTTCCTCTGGCTCCTCGTGGTAGCCCCTTCCCCACTCAGTCACATCGAAACCTTCTTCTTCATACCTGGAAGAAATTACTCTAGTTGAACTATGATTTTAACTGTGAGCAGCTCATTGAGAGAAGCAAGGCGAAGAAAAAAGTTGGAATTTGGGAAATAAATGTGTGTAAAGCAGGAAAACAACAACAAACATAGTGTCAGGAGAAGATAAATTCATACTGTCTCTTCTTGCGGCTGTGGGGTTTCTGGCTGCTGGCAGGCTTGTTGGGACGTAAGCTGTCATAAGGGTAGGCTACAATTCTCTCCCCGCCCTGGAAGTTTGCACCTAACACAAATGGGTAGCTTTTCATCCAGGAGATTATGGCCCTGGTTTCCACAGCAATCTGGAACAAAAACAGGATCAATGTAAGTGCAGTAAACACTCGTTTTTGTTTACTGAGGAGACCGCAAGCACCTTTTTAAGAGTACAAAGGTCTTTTATTTCCATTGTATAGTAAAAAAAACAACAACACTCATATATGACGAGAGGAGCTTTTAAGGAAAAACAGCTGGAAGTGTGCAGTGACCAGTTGCCTTATTACAGTGATTCCAAACATTTTCCCTTAAGGTGACTCCTGATAATTTATGGATTTTCCATATTATATTCAAAGCATAACAAAAAAAGTATAGAACAACTAATAAACTGTACAATTTACTCTTACCCTTGTCTTAACTACACTCCCAGTGGCTTGAAACCGTTTGAAACTATTTTGTTGTCAAGTTTTTATTGTATGCTAATTAGGATGTGCTGTCCCTAACGTGGGATTGGATCCTATCAATAAGCCCCGCCCCTTCTACTGAAGCTGCATTCTGATTGGTGTGGCGCGCATGCAGCCTGCAAATCAACCAATAAAGTTTGCTGCTGCTTGATGGTACATTATTTGCCTTTTTTTTGTGGTTGGCTAGACTTTGCAAATCATCCCCTTATTTAAAATGTTTTCTACTTGACTTTATTACATTAATGAGTTCTTTGGAACATGTAAACAATAAGAAAAGCTTGTCTACAGTACATTATTATAACCAATTATTTGGTGATCTGTAGTCTAGTATAATGTTCATTTGCTGTCCGCATTTGTTTCTTTCTGTGTTTCCTCATTCTTTAGTTTGTCATGTGGTTCTTTATTGACCCTTAATAAAAAAAACGAAGTTAGACTTTGTTAATTGCAGTAAAACTCTGGGAATTTATAGAGGCACCAGTTAAACTTTCTGGGGAATCCGATGACACTGCACACACAGATTTGTCTTGTTTGGACGTGCAGGGGTTTTTGTTTTTGGCTGTGTTTGCTTTTTCCATCTTAAGTAATTAAGTTAGTTGGTGAGGGGTTTATTTGCATGTTTGGTTTATTTAGTTGCAGCTCTCAGTTTAAAAGTCCTCTTTTGTTTCTTTTTGTTAAACAACGCCCACCAGCCAATTTCTTTTAGTCTGACCATTTATGATGTTTTTGTCTTTCCCTTGTAAATAAATAACTTCTAACCAAGAACACCATGTTTTGTGTTACTTTTCTTTCCCCCTGCTGAGCTGGGATGTTAACACCTGAACCCTGGAAAAGTTGTTTTTTACCCTTCTCCTTACCAAGGTGTTAGTCTCGTAGCTTTCCGGTATGGGTACGTGGTGATTGGGCGTGAGTTTGGGCACCATGCCCTTATCTTCAGCATCCCACAGGATGCTATTCAGGTCGGGGAAGTTCTGGAAGATGTCATAGCCGTCATCAGTGAAGTGTCCTGTGGTCCATCCACTCAGCTCTGATCCCTGTGGGGGAGAATTTGGACAATCACACGGCGCCAAGTCACCCAAACCACCACCACAGCATGATTCATCGACATTTCCTGTTTGTTCCTCTCTTTTGTTTGCCAGTAAAGCAGAAACACATGATTTTTAATGATCACTGACCGCTTCAAAAGCTTCCATCTGCCCATCAGGATTGAGCGATGGCACCAGGTGGATGCGTATTCCCTCTACCAGCTGCTGGACTCGGGGGTTTCTGTCTTTGTACTCCTTGCACAGGTACTGCATCAGAAGCAGGATCATCTCCCGACCCACTGCCTCGTTTCCGTGAAGACCTGCCGTGAAGCGCAACTCTGGCTCGCCTGCAGAGACAACCAGACGGGACTGTGGCTATTTTGTCCCTTAACCATAATCTGCTGACTTCCACCTGGTGTTTATTTGGATTTACAGGAATCACAGGTGGTGCCACCGCGGCCCCTCAGCCCTCAGCTGTTTAATAGGATAGTTTGGATTTTTGAAGTGGGGCTGTGTGAGATACAAGCTAAGCAACGTGCTGCTGTTCACAGGGGAAGCAGTAATGCATATTTCAGCCACTGAAAATATCAATATTATTTTAAGTTTTTGCTATATTTAGAATATTTTTAATGCTTCACCTGACCAGATAGCCCTTTGCAATGTTGAACTGAAGCTGCAGCCTTTGGTCTCTTCAAAGCCACCAGACTCCTTTGACAAAAACAGTAATTTTACCTCACAGAACACAGGAGTTGTTGGTCTACTGCTGCCTCAATCATTTAGTTTGTCTGTGTTATTGTGTGACTTTTGGTGAATGTGAACTAACCAAAGTCACACTTTAACCCAAACAAACTAACTGATCGAGGCAGTGGTAGACCAGCAAATTTTGTGTTCTGCAAGGTAAAATTACTGTTTTTGTCCAAGGAGTCTGGTGGCTTTGAAGAGGGCACAGATGAAAATAACATCTTCAGTTCTCTGTCGGAAAAAAGGCTGTCTGATGGCAAGGTAAAGTGGTGAAAATATTCTTAATATATAGCATGTGCCTTATTTTAATGTGGCTAAAATATTATTTTTTGCTGCTGCCCCCATGCACAGAAGTAGCTTCAGTGTCTGTGCTCCTGCCTGCAACCCTACTTTAAAACATCCACACTATCTTATTGTTAAAAGCAGCTCTATCTGCATGTTTAAAACAAATTCCCACCTATTTCATGCTCCATGGGGTTTCCAGAGATGATCATGGCCATGATATCCAGTCCCTTGGAGCTGCGGCCCAGGCTATAGATGTTGGTGATGTTGGGACACTCAGCATTCACTGCCTTCATGAGCTGAACAGGTGAGATTATGGAAGAAGTCAGTGTGCAAAGCATTAGATATGAAAGTCAATCATCCATCTTTAGAGGCTTTATCACAGATTCATCACAGCAGACCAATTAGATTTATCTGTGCTCTTTAAATATCATCCATAGTGGACTCTGTTCAATGATGCGTCAGTGTGGAAAGGTCATGTTGCCCTCTGCTGGTCAGAATAACAAAATGAGAGGGAATGATCCTCTGCAGGGGGTTTAAATATCAGTTTATATAAAGGTGGATTAAAGCGGACCTCCTAGTTTAATGATGAATTGTTCCAGAGAAATTATTTTGTTTCCGTCTTGGGGGAAATAACTGAGGATTTCCTGTGGAATTTCAATCAGCCAGCAGACGAGCAGGGGGTCTGTGTGCGAGGATACTCACTGCAACCATCTCTGAGTAGCTGTGATGTTTGAACTCCAAGTAATCCACCGGGGTCACTTCATTTAGCCTGAACCGAACATCCGCTGGATCTGTGGAAGATGTATTATTAATTTGATGTGTTTTAGTGTGTTTTCATGCATTATGTGTTGCTGTGTTTGAGGCTCACCGGGCGCGGGGCAGCCGAGCACCTCCAGCCTCATGCACAGAGAGCCGTTCCAGCTCTGAGGGATGATTCTCATGTAGCGGGCCAGGACGGGTTCTGCTAGCTGGTTCATGACCGGAGTGTCCCTGTCATTGTTTCCAAAGAACAACTGAGAGGAAGAGAAGAGGGAGAAATGTCAGTCAGGGGAAGGAGGCACAGACTCCATGCATGATTCCCATGGAGGTGCCATTATTCACCCAGTCAGCGTATCCATCATGGATGGTGGTCCATTCTCTGCTGTCATTGCTGAAAGCCAGGAAGTAGGACGTCACGTAGTCGCTCCTGAAATGAGACAATGCACGTGCAACATGTTACATTTATATAACACACAATTGCACTAATGTGTTTAAATGTCTGCGTCTTACTCGTTGAAGGAGTCTCGTCCCTGTGTTATGATTCCCGTGAACTCCGTCTCCCTGCGAGCATCGATCTCAAACCAGTGGATTCTGTCCTCTGCGTTTGCACACCACGCTCCACCTCTCATGTTGTCTTCATCCTCCGAGCCCTGGGAACCACAGAGGCCACAACACATGCTGAAGCATCCTCTGACTCATGCATAAACTCCCAATCATCATGCACTAACATGCAAGTCATTCAAAGGTAATTATCCACAGTGAGTGTATCGATAAGAACCTTATACACCAAACTATCCCTTTAAGCTCTGCACATACATCACAGATACCATGGTAACTTGGCAGAAGCATTTGACAGATTTATCATCTGATTTAATTACTAATCTGCTAAAAACATTCTTAGACTATAAAGATTGCCGAACGTAAACACCCAAAGCAGCTAATGGAAGCGACAGACTCAGCCATAACAGTATTTTCCAACATGTGTCTGGAGGCTGGTGCTTATTTCCAGGTCTGGCACTATGTAAGTGATGGCTGTACTGTATGTGAGCAGTCCTGCTCTGATTGTTGTGTACCTGCATGTTGAGGCGCGCCCTCTGAGGTGCAAAGATATACTGAGACATAGAGGAGGCGGAGAGCTGGTCTGGCTCGACCTTGTGGGACTCCAACCCCAGGGGAGGACACTCTGCCACGCACACAGAACATCAAATGATACGTTAATTGTATTAGCAAAGCGTATGCAGTGTTTTCCAGCTCTTTAACAGGCGCCGACTTACTCTTTGGCTCTTTGTAGACACGTGGTCGGTTCCTGGCCCGCTCCTCGGCCTCCTTCAGCTTCTCTGCTCTCTCTGGCAGAAATCAGAAAAACACTCTTAATGCCAAATAAATTGCGCCGTCTTGGAGGAATAATTTCTCTGCCCAGAAGTGATTTAGGAATTCAGATGTTATGATTTCCCTCCCATTCCAAGTGTGCTCCCATCAAACTCGGATCATCCTGACGCACAGAGTTTACTTTTGAAGAACGCTGCTGAATCCCATCTATCACCATCCATATTCCTACACACTGAACTGTGTGGCAGCTCGACATGATGCAGTTTATCGCCGGCAGTATGGCTGCCAGACGTCTTACTGAAACATGCTGTAAGCTCGCACATGCACCCATTGACACACATTGATGTGTGTAGGTGCAGACACACATCTGCTTTAGACCTCTGTGTTACAGATGTGTGCTTCATGCAACAGAAACTGCTGAACTAGTGTCAGCCAAAAATGTCTTTTATTGAGGTTTTCAAATGCATGTTGTTGTATTTTATGAAATAACTTTATATATAAAGTTATTTTTATTGTTTTTAAAATTATTGCTTTCTTTTTTTATTTACTTATAGTTTTCCCTTAACAATTTCATGTCGACTTGTTTCAGTTTTTTTTTGTTTTTTATATAAATTGTATTATATGAGTCAGTAAAAGTGCTTCCACATTGCCCCGTTAACACAGGTGCATGCCTCCTTTTTTTATATCCTAATAAACTGAATATCTTTGAGTTTATAGAACATTTAATAGAACAAATGCTCTTGGTTAATTGAGAAAATATTTGGCAAATTCAACGTGAATGAAAATAATCATCAGCTGCAGCTCCGACCAGAGCAAACGCTTCTTTGGTTGCAGTGAAAATGTTGTTTTTGAGAAACTAAACGGCAACAAATGAGGACCGAAGCTGAATATTTTGTAGGATTAAACCATGCTGTGATTATTGGAAATGATTACAACTATGGAGTTATTTGAAACAATGTGAGGCAGCCACCACTGGAATCTGTTCCACAAAGCAAAACAAAAACAATCGCTGAAACTAATTTCAGCTATCACGCTCCATGTCGCTGGAACAGCCTCCAGGGGAGCTGGAATACTGATAGTTTTTAAACTAAACCCATTTATTTATTTATTTATTTATGTCTGGCTTTTATATAGTGCTTTATAACTTTCTGTTTCCATTATCATCCTCATGATTTATTGTACTTTTTATTTGTTAAATCAACAATTTACTGTCATTTGCATCGTTGTATTTTATTCATTCACTTTAAAATATTTTTTTACTTCTTGATTTTGTCAGTCGCTTGTACTTTGAAGTGCATTTGATTTGTTCGAAAGGTGCAAAATAAATAAAGTTTGATTAACTAATTTATATAAATAATAAAAAGGGTCATCTTTTTATGCAACTGTGCAGAAATGCTGGGTTTAAACATAATAAATATACATGCATTTAAAAAAAGAAAGAAAGGAAGAATCTGCACAGCATTCAGATGTTCATTCAGAATTTGAATGTCAATGAAGCATTGAACTGTCCGGTACAGCCCTGCAACTGTCCACACAGGAAGTGCCCTATTGACACCGTCCCTGACAGTGTTATATATCATCGTCTCCAGGCTCGCCTTAACCACCAGCTAACCTCACTACACACAGCCGACACGTGGCGAAGCAAAGCTGAATCTGGTGTGAATACTTGAGTCGTTGCAACATCCTCGTCCTGCTAATTCCTCCTTGTCGCCTCTTTCCGTTATCACTCGCACTAATCCGCTGCGTGCGGATCATTCCCAGCTGACCTCCCACTCTCTGATTTTATCCAGCTCACAACAGCTTTCTGTACTTCTTTTGAATAATTCCATTCTGTAGTGGAGGGATCAACTTTTCGTCCCTGCTGTGCAAGTTAAAGCAAGTACGAAAAGGCCAGCTGACATCAGCTTGGCGGGAAGTCACATCTGCACTCTGTTATAACAGAAATGTGATCCAAGGGAGTGAACACCTTCGCTGTTATCTGTTAGTACTTTGGCACTCAGGTCACAGGCCGTGTGCTTTGCTTTGGCAACTACAGCATCGTATACATTCAGACATGACTGTGCAGAATGATGTTATGTAAGAAAAGAGAAAAAAAAAAGGATTAACATCTGGGTTTTCTTACCTTTCGCTTCCCTCGCTCTCTCTTTTTCTGCCCTCTCTCTCTCCTTCTCCATCCATTTTTCGTCCGTCTCGTCTTCTTTCCTCCCTGTGGAAAATCAAGGACCAATTTTATAGAAATACCTATAAATACAGCAGCCCAGTGTGCAGCAGTGTGTTAGTCTTTCTGGGTTTTTGCAAGCTATTAGGAACCATAAACAGTAAGAAGGTCACAGAGGATCTTTTATAAATCCGGAAAGTTATCCACCTGACTTTTTATCCTTTTTCCTTCCACTAAGCTTTGTTGGCAGGAAGTTTTGCTGCAGCTTAAGTAAAGGATCTTATATAAAACACTCCATATGAATAGGTTTCTGTCGTGTGTGTGCACATACTCATTCCATATTCATCGTAATCATCATACCACGTCCCCTCGTAGGGAGTGGCTGTGGGCTCGTCTGCAGACAAAAAAAGAAACATCAAGTCAGACACAGCGACATTACAAGTGAGACTTTATAACATGACATGGTTTAATAAACTTTTACAGGTTAGAACGGCCCCGATTTATTCAACCACCACAACTGTTCTCTATTTGGATGCCACTGCGACGCCCGCCGGGTATTTAAGTTGTTAAATCTTTAATTTACATTTACAAGAATCATAACAGAGTTGTGATCTGATGACAGAGCGCCTTTTTCTTTTGACGCCACATCAAAACCAAGGAAAGTTTTGTTGACTCTGTGGAACTAAGCAAACCCACCCACTCCTGTTTGAAAAGTGGGGCAGGTTAGCTCACAGACTCACTATTATGGTATTCCCATGTGTTGAATTGCTCATGATTTCTCATCTGCTTCCAGCCTGAAGGCACAGATGGAACAGACATTTCATCTGCGGCACAAGTCTACAGAGATTTCTTACTAGTTAACGGCCTGATTGAACATTTGACAGATAGATTAATACATGTTAAATCAGATTATGTAAGTGAACACTATATTAAGAATATTATCACCACTAACTTGCTGTCAGAGAGGCCTGTTTAAGTGTATGTGGTGAAAGCTGAAGTCAATCTTTGCTCTCTTCAAAGCCACCAGACTCCATTCATAAAAACAGTCATTTTACCTTGCAGAATACTGGAGTTTCTGGTCTACCGCTGCCTCCTTCTGTGAGCTTGCTGGTGTTCTGAGTGACTTTGGTGAATCCGAACTCACGCTTTAAAACACCAAAGTCACACAATAACACACACTAACATACTAAACAATCGGGGCAGCGGTAGACCAGAGACTCCTGTGTTCTGCGACAAAAATGAGTGTTTTGTCATAAGAGTCTGGTGGCTTTGAAGAGAGCGTTTACCCCACGTAAACTTAAACAAGGCTGCCTGACAGAAAGGTGAGAGATGAAAATATTCTAATATATATAGTGTACACTTAAAACAATATCTTTTTCTTTTTTTCGGCAGCTAAAATGCATTTTTGCTGCTTCCCCCGTCCATCAAGACTGATCTCCCCTCAAAAATTACAATATAGGGTGTTTATACAGGCAGCAAAATATGACTGACATTTACATTTTAGATTTTCCCTCGCCGCCATCCTGCTGACATAGTAGCAGTAATTGATGCTGTGTAAACGGCAGACGTTCAACCAGGAGGATGTAGTTCATGTCCTATGTGAAAACAAAACTAAACAACCTTTTTACGTAACTTACGCTTTTTGCGTAGCTTCCGTGGCTCACGTCACCCTCCTAACTTCTTCACTTCCAGCATTTATGTACGTTTTTTTTAATTTTACTGTATTTTATAACGCCAAACCAGGATGTTTTTTATCCTAAACCTAGGTTAATAGTTTTGTTGCATTAATTCACAGAAACTGCAGCTTTTTTTTATTACCGCAAACTGCACATGTATGTATAATGACGTCTGTGCTATTTTTAGAACGCTCCGCTCTCTATTGGGAGCCGCAAAACGCTCATATGTGTCGTTATGGGTGGTACTGACAACCTTTTCTATCGTTTATGTTGGAGATCTTCTTGGTGCAGCAGTACATTGCTTAGCTTCCATGATGATACTCCTGTCTGCTTCTCCAAATACTTTATAAAATCCTCTCCCTTTGGTTGAATTTCTCCCATGTTGGAGTGACAGCAGTTACCTGTGATAGTCTCCACTTTGATTTCCGGGCTGACCTCTTTACCATCAGGGAATGGAAGATTCTCTGGCACCTCAACTGCAGGAGCGGAAAAAATAAAACATAGTAAAAAATGGTAAAAAGGTCAAACAGAGGGATTGTTGAAGTGTCGGAAGCAGACCGAGAAACAGGAGAAAGTGACAGAGAAGGCAGGACGGGCCAGTGTGAGTGAATCAGTGGAAATGTTGGAGAGCAGACGTTCTGTACAGAACACTGGAAACACAGAGTAATGATAATGTTGGTCGGCTCCAGATGAGTGTCACAGAGCCACATACACACTGTTTCCTACATCTGAGCCTGTGGAAAAAACGGGTTCAGCAACTGCTGAGTTCAGGTGGACGGAGGCTGGAAGAGATAGTGGGGATCATAAAAGTTTTCAGCATGAAGTCTCTAAATTAGATCCCAAAGGATAAACGAACCACATATCATATTAGTTTGTAGTTTGAAAGTTTGGTAAATTTCAGCCGGTGTCACAGACACATGAAACAAACACATCGTTTTATCCTATATAGACAAAGAGTCTACTGCTCTAAATATTTTTTCTGAAATTCTGATATATTGTTTCCCATCACGCCAAGACATGAAAAAATTAAAATATACATTATATTCATAATTAGATGTTTGGACATAATTCAGATGGATGATACAATGCATCAAAATTAATGCTGTTGCTAGTTATTGACATATGCCAAACTCTAGAATTTAGCATACAGAAAATAATTAGATATCTTTTGTTCTTAATTTTCCCTAAAAATGCAACAGTTGCATTGTGCAAAAAAATGTATTTAAGGGTTAAAATTCAGAAAAATGACTTAATATTTGGTAGTAATGATCAGGGCTGAAGTTAGTTAAAGAATTTAACTCTGTGAAAGTGGAAAATAATATTATTATAAAATGTTTTGGTGTTTTTTAGACCTGAACATTTTCTTTGTTTAAAGAAATCAGTTTAACCTTTTCAAAAGGTTTAAACTACTCCCTGCACCTTTTCTTTGAAACACTTCCGACACTGTTTTCAAACCATGATTCACTAATCCGTGTTTTGCATCACAGTAAAATCAGTAGTGAAGACGCAGTGTGGTGCATGAAGGAACAAAGCCGAGTAAAAATGAATGCAACTGGAAATTAAGTTAAAAAGCTCTGAGTAAACAGTTGTTGGCTTTAACTTAATGTGTTTGTCATCTATAAAGCAATGAATCCCAATGATCATTACAACAATAACCGTCCCGAGGGATCATTATAGTTCCATCTCACATTATTCATGTTCGACAAACTGTCATCCCACAAACATCCCTAATCAAATCAAAGCAGAGACAAACAGACAGTCAGACTCACATGTGGCGTCCCAGTAATCTGTGTCATCTGTCCCGACCTTCCCATCGACCTCGGGGGCGGGGGGCGTCGGGTCCACCTCCTTCCAGTAGCTGTCATAGTTATCAGTCACGGGAGCATATGGCTCTTTATTGTCTGGTGTCCAGTAGTCGTCGTAGATGTCAGGCATCGGAGTGGACGGCCCTCTCTCCTCCGGTTTCCAGTAGTCGTCGTAGACGTCCGTCACTGGAGCAGCCGCGTCTTCCTCCTCCGGCTTCCAGTCGTCGTATGGAAGATCTGTTATGGGAGCGTCGGGCTGTACGGAGGGAGTGGGGTCAGCGCCCCAGTAGTCATCGTCCCCTTTCCAGTAGTCGTTTTCTGACAGAGAAATGGAAGCAAAGGTAATCTCAGATGTCTGGACAAAAGTATTTTGTATGGTTCTCAAGTTTATTAAGATTCAATCTCTTGTTGTGTTTGCAATATATTCATAGATGCATGTGTTAAGGTAGGTAGGTCTGCATTGGCATAGCAGTCCTAAAACAGTGTTGGATCAAAATCAGTGCAACAGAACCAGAGATATTGTCTTTTTAATTGCACACAATCTTCTATAAGTGTCAAAACATGATACCCACAATGCAACTTGACCTCTAATACCTTCGTCATAGATTCATGGTGCGCTGCTACTGGAGGCTTTTGTAGTTTTTTGCCTCAAGCGTTAAGTAGTGATGAGGAGCAGGCTACAGAAGTATCTTATCCAGATACAGCTCAGCAAACTGACTGACAATTTGCTGTGTAGAATTTGCATATTTACCAAAAGTTGCCTATTTCTAGTGTCAAATGTTGTTGCATCCCAGCCGCCATGTTGAAAACCGTCAAGAAGAAAGCAGGAAGTGCACAACAGCCAGAGAAAACCCTTGAGTTCCGGTACATCTTTGTGTTTGTTTGCCAGATTTAGTGTTTTTCCACCATTAAATCAACTTCTTCCTAACTCCACATCCCCAGATTCTTTTCATTTTCAAAC
Source organism: Serranus cabrilla (assembly GCA_903364295.1). NCBI lineage: Eukaryota > Metazoa > Chordata > Actinopteri > Perciformes > Serranidae > Serranus > Serranus cabrilla. The sequence continues at coordinate 44,360 of CAFUXE010000536.1, forward strand.
TTGTGAGCAGCGCCAATTAAAGTGGCATCACTTGGGGCAATTCATCAGACAACACGTAGCTGCATCTGGAGCCACAAAGGTGTTAGGACCCGTAAACACACTTTGATGTTTAAAATGGATGCAGTTCCCTTATAATTAATACTAACGGTTTGCCTTTGTCATTATTAACAAGCCAATACTTTTTTCTAAGTCATGGCTCGGGTCTAAATAAATATTAATCTTGCTATGGAGGTTATTAAGTAAGTATAAAATTACAAGATTATAAGATTTATAAGCTGTACAGACTGTAGATAGAAGTATAGATTTGCAGCCCATCCCCCCTTTAGTCATTTCAGACAGTGTGTGTCACTCACCAGGATCTGCATAGGGGTAGTCTGTGTACGGCTCAGTGGGTGGTTCAGTCGGGATCGCTGAAGGCAGAAAACAAACTCAAGGTCAACAACATTCAAGTGTTCAAGTCCAAACTCGGCTCTCTGCTCGGGTCTGTCCTCACCTGTTGTGGTTGGTGGCAGAGTTGTGGTCGTTTTTTTGTCCTTCTTCTTCTTCTTGTCAGTTTTGGGCTTTTTGGTGGCGTTGGGGTCCTTTGGCTCTTTCTTCTTCTTGTCCTTCTTCTTCTTTTTCTCTTCGTCTGGAGCTCTCCTCACCCTGCCCAAAATACCTGGAAAGCCGAGAAAAAGAGGGAATGGAGAGTTTTCCCAAAAACTCACTAAATCGACTTTAGGCCAGACTCAAATTAAGCACGTAGCCGAATAAATATTCATGCATAAATCATCGTCTTCTTCTGCCAATACCAGACGCCAAATTATTCATCGATGAAAGCACATTAAGGGTAACACTTTGTTTGATTCATTTATGAGCGATGTGAGATTTGAATTATGCAATGATTTCTTTCCTGCGAGGTCAAAGCGAAACTCTGCCAGGGAAACTCCAGACAGCGAGATACATTTCAGTGGTTGCTGCAGGTCCATCAGTATTTCCCTCTGAGGTTGTCTGAAGTTTTGAGGCACTTTCATGGAAAACACGTCTCTCTCTTTCCATTAGTTGGGCTCTATTAACCACGCTTCAGCTTTAATGACACAGAATCTGTCCAGATACTCAATAAACATATCACAATCACCTCGGCAGCATCTTACAGTGAGAGCATTAAACCATTAAAGAGCTGCTGCAGACTGATGTGTATTACATTTGGAGCTTAGTTAAGAAAGTTCCAGAAAAGAGGTGTGTTGCAACACTCTCACAGAACCATTCTTCCTGCGTGAATGTGCACTCGAGTCAGCATTAATCATACAGTGGAAAAGGTCAAAAATCTGTCTGCAAGATGCTTGACTCAGTGTCTTCTTCTCATGTCTGGTTTGAGCTAAAAACAATCAGGTAGTGGACAGGTGAGCCCCTGGTCTCTCTCATGCCTGTTAAGGCTGTCACACACTGAATGGGCGTCTTAGACAAAACCTGATCAGCTCTGATGCCTTCGTTGTGTAATATATTTGTATTTTTCTTAGTTCAAAATGTCTCCACTCACCCGCCTGTGCAGCCTCCTCTGTATCTCTCTTGTCCCTGCTTCCCAGCGGGTCCCCTGCGAGTCCTTGCTCCCTTTCTGGGTCATCCAGGGACTCATCTCGCAGCTGATCCCCGGCCTGCTTCTCCACCTCAGCCTGCTGGAGAGAAACTATCCCCCCAGCGCTCTCCCCTCCTCTGGGGATCAGGAGGCAGCACAGGGCCAGCAGAGCCACAGACACAACCACAGTCTGGCTTTTCATACCTGCTGCTCTTCCAGCTTCAGAATCCTTTGGTTTGGAGTGTTTTACTTTTCTACCTCAGCCGTCCGATGCTCCAACCTCGCCCCTCCACCGGGAGGATTCTTTGTCACCCCTTTCCTCCCCTGAGACCTTGCAATGTGATCCACACTTTTACTCCAGCAGAAGAAGTTTCTGCAGCTCCACACGTACCCACAGTGTCAACCAGACTGGGCTAGACGTAGATGGAGTGGGAGGGGGGTAAGAATAGGCAGGGAGGAGAAGGGAGGTGGGTAATAGAGAGAGAGAGACGCAGAGCAAAGCAGCAATCCAGTCAAATGAGTAGACTGGGTTCCTAATTGCCCCGCAGCTACGGTCAGCTGAAAAAACAGCGTAAGGCCAGAGGATCCCCTTCACCTGGCCGACGAGTTAGAACAGGTGCAGGGCTCAGACAGGAGGTGGGGGAGGAGTAGGAGGAGGAGGAGGAGGGAGGCCTCAGACTACAGGGCTTGCACCTCCTTGGTTTGAGATAAAAACCAGCTCCTTTTTCTTCTGCAGCTCCTGTTGAATTCCTCAGCGGAGAGCGTTCGCCCTGCAGACTCACCACAGAGCAGAACAGCAGGAGAGGAGTGACTCCTAGGACATTGAATTCCACAACAGAAGGAGGAGGAGGAGGAGCAGGAGGAGGAAGGGGCAGAAAGGGGAGGATAGGGATTTAGTGTGTGTGTTAACAAAACCAAACACCACTAATCATCAGAGGGAGGAATTCAAAGAAAATGAAAACAGGCAGGAGTAGAACATAAATGCTGTTTCAGTCCAGGATTTGCTCCGTTTGGAGCGAGTCTTTGCTTTCTGTTGGCTCGCTGTCATTCTTCCCTCATGGCGTCGCGCAGCTCGCTTTCTTCTTTCTGGAGAAAAAGTTATGGTCGGCAAGGGGGCCATGGAGGAGCAAAGTGAAAGCTCCAAGGATGGGAGGATTGTTTGAGCAGATGACAGAATAATAACCTTTTTAAGATTTGGTGTTTTCTCTGCCTTCCCCCCCATCCTCCTCCTCCTCCTCCTCCTCCTCTGTCCACTGTTTGAAGGTCCAGTCAGGGCCTTGAAATGCTGGAGGTGTTGTAGATTTTACCGCCAAGTTAGTCAAAGTGCGTATTCTAGTCTTCCCTGGTAATCCAGAGCTGTTTATTCTCAGTGAGGAATATGATAGATCCATCTTGCATCTGAAATGTAACTCCAGTTAGACAGAAAAAACAATAATTTTGATTAAATGTTAAAATTCTAAGGAAGAGATCTGAAATTTGTCAGTGGAAAAAAGCGTCATGTTACCCCACTTATGCAGAAATTCCTAAGAAATGCAATGACCTCAGCTGGAGTTTTTGCCCCACTTTCCTAAGAAAACTCCATCGTCACCTGCACTCTGAAAGTAGGTTTATTATCCAAACATGCCTGATGTCTGAATAAAGCAGTGCAATCAAAACTATGCACAGCCCACTGAAGGCCATAAGAGCTTCAAACTGAGCAAAAATTCCAGAAAAGACGGAAACATATGGAGGCACAAACTTCCAAATGCATGCAAATACACACACCTGCTGAAATAATTAACCTCATACACGGAGCTGCATTAAGCTGCAGAAGATTTGATTTGAAGAAAACTGCAATGCAGATGCAATCATATCTGGAGGATATGACTACTGCTGCAAGGAATGCAGCAGATAATTCAGAATACAGTAAGGTTAAGCAGAGGCCTTTTCAACTGGCAGGGATACAGAAACACACACTGGGGAGCTGGCTGGAAAATGTTTGCACTCTTTTCACCCAGGCTATTTCACAATACGGACAGAAAGCTGCAGGAATAAAAGCCAAACGAAAGCACGGAAAACAAGATGTGAATCCCTTCAGTTATTTACTCATAAAACTGGAATAAGAAGAAAAGCAGAGCAGCTACTTTCTGATTTATCTTACGTGATTATGGGGAGTTTTTGACTTTGAGGTAAAGCTGCTTGATTTTGCATTTATACTTATTTTTAGATTATTTTACGAATGACGTAACATTAGCTGCACATTTATCAAATGCATACAGATTAAAATAACAATACACTAGCAAGTAAACTAGATTCACTTCAAGCATCTACATTAAAGTGGGAATATGTGACTTTTGAAATGATAAATAACACATTCTTTAAATCAAAGATGAAAATGTATAATGTTCTGCTTTTCACAGTACTCTACAGTAGACTGCATTCCTGTTTGAAATAAAGGCCTCAGTGCTACGTCCCCCACACAGAACCATATAAATTGTTGGGTCTCAAGAGGAAGAGAGAGCTAATGTTAGTAGTTTGGCTGAGAAGTGCTACTTCATGAATTAAAAAACAGGTGCTCTTTGGATCCAAGGAAAAAGAGTTAGACGTGTAGCTTTATGATCAGTAAGTCATAAGAATAAACAGACACATTGCTTTGCAATTCATGAATATTTGCAGGTAACTTTTAACTATAAATGCATGTATGTAGTCGAGTAAAAAGTACAATATTACCTTCTGACTTATACCTCTCAGCTTCCAACTATAAAGTTTTTTGCAACTGGCTGGAACATTTCTACTGGGCCTGATTAAAAAAGCACCACTACTTAATATACTGTTATGTGGATTCACTTATAAACATGCATGTCTGACCTAAAAAGTAACTAAAGCTGTCAGCTGAATGCAGTTGAGTAAAAACTTACAATATTTGCCTCTAAAATGTAATGGATTGGAAATATAAAGTTACATAAAATGGAAATACTCGAGTAAAGTACAATAATGTACATGTATAGTTGTGTTTTTACAGCTCATACTTCAGTAAAGACTCTGAAAACTTCTTCCAGCACAGAAATACCAATCCAGGACATGAAGATAAGAAGTGACCTTTCATGTCACTCACATGGTGATAACTGTTCAGAGTGAATGATGGTGTTTTTCTTCCAAGAGGCTTGAGTGTAATGTTTCAAAAGACACAGGATGACAAGCACAAAGAGAAGATTTGAGGCCTTAAATTAACTGTTCACAGTGTCCACGCTCAGACAGCAGCAGACTTTACAGCAGTTTTAATGGACCTGACATCACTTTCATTTGTCTATAAATTCCTATGTGGCAACTTAAGCAGAGGAGCATACATTGAGTTTAGGGTCTGCATGTGCGCAGCCTTGAGCTGAGCGTCAGCATCTACTGAGCAGGAAACAATGACATCAGAGAGGGAGAGAGTTGGGGGAGGGAAGGCGAGAGGGAGAGAGAGAGAGAGGAAGAAACGCTGTATTCCAGCAGGCTCACTAGGTACAAATGGAAACAGATTTATAAAACTCCATCCTGCTCTTTTCTCTTCACTCTCTCTGAGCATATGGACACCTAAACACTCCAGCAGTATATCTGACACATAACCAACGTCTGTGAATGACATTATTTACTCTACAATGAGCTCCAAAGTGATGAAAACTGATTGTATTTGTCCTTTGCTCTCCACTGAAACCACGTGTGCATCAAAAAACGCTAATACAAGCACAGACAGACTAATAGCAGATATGAAAAATCGCTTATGGAACTGTGATTTCGACACAGATTAGTAATAAAAAAAAAAAGTTTGGCTGAAATATTTTTTCCACCCTGTGCGCGCTGTGATTCAGCAGGTCAACCACAGCTCAGTCATCTGGCACTGTGGGACTGGAGCCACGGGTCTGATTAAGCACAGATGTAGAAGAACGCAGCACCAAGATTCCTTTGGAGGCATCCCAACTTTATTGACCCAGGACCAAAATCCTCTTTCTCTGATCGGTTGCAAATACTTCAGCATTGCACTGAAGTGGCCGTGTTTAATGGCATCCCAAGAGAGACACATTTCTGTTTAATGGTGTTCCAATGACGCCTAATTAAATCACGTGTTTCCCTGATGAAAGACGGAGCAGACTGAGGAGCCTCGGACTGTGGCAGAGAAATTCAAAAGTGTCGACACAGCCTGCGCCAATATTTCTGCTCCGCCCTCGTGATGGAGCAACAGAGGAACTTATGAGGTTCACTTAAAACTAAACAAGCAATGGGAGAATAAATAAAGATTAGGTTTGAATTTCACAGGAGTTAACAGACGCGGCCTTGGAAGCTGAAAGCACTAACAAACAGTTGGAAACATGTTGGAGGTTTCTGCCACTGAACACAATAGAGTTTCTTCAGTTTATTTGTGTACATGAGGGTATTTAGCAGTATTACAATACAGATAAAACACCTTGTGAATAATGTAACACCTGTACACTGTTATAGTATCTCAAAGAGCTCCGATCCTTTTAACTGCAGAACTATCAAAGTGTGCACTCTAGTGGCTGAATCACAGAAAAGCTGAAAACCCAGAGCTGCATCCTATAATTCAAAATACTTCAGTGAGCAAACAGCTAAAAAATGTCAGCATGCAAACTAAAACCTTCATTTCTGAGTGTACTATTGTTGAGCTGCCTACAGCTGAAAAAAAGTTATAGTTGAAACAGAAGATACCTTCATTAATTCATAAAAAATATAATTCTGCAGCAATTTTGTTAAACAGTGATTTATTTTAGTTGTTAATTCAAGCAAAAAAAGATAATATTTCTTAGTTTCAGCTTCTCAAATGGAGAAATGTTCTCTCTGACTGGAGCCAGAATTTATAATCTTATAATGGCTTTTTAGACATCATAAAACAGCTGCAAGGAGGTTTTAACT
>CAFUXE010000536.1:51801-69017 GCA_903364295.1 Serranus cabrilla
TTTAACGAGGATTTTATCGTCTGCAGATGTGTATCAAGAGCATGTGTGTGTGTGTGTTTGTGTGTGTGTGTGGGCCTTTATAGTGTCTATAAATGTGTCTTTAAATAGAATACACATAACATTGACCAGCTTTTGTGTTAGTTTGCTATTATGTAGTGCTTCAGGTGTTGAATATACATTATATAACATGTCCAATTGGTATGAGAGAAGGCCGAGGTACAAGGAAACATAAAAAGATAGTCTGACTGAGAGGCCAAACGAACATCAGGAGAGAGAAAGGAGAGATTTGTCTCAAGTCTTGAGGTAAGCAATGTGTTTCAGTATAATGCCCTACAGACAATCATACAGTTACAATCATTAATTCTCTATATACAAACTTCCTGATTTACATACACTGTACTGCTCCTCAGTTTAAAATTTAATAAAAACTAAATGTGAGATCATATCCATGGTGCTATTTTTACTTTTTTAGAGGGAGGAGGGGACTCCACGAAGCCTGTTTCATGAGGTGGGCGATAATGAACATTATGGCTATTGAAGATGGCCTGTTTCCTCTTGCATACGTCACACATACTATCAAATATCTACAACAGTGCAAATTTTCCTGTTCAATCAAAACACTCGCAAACGATTGGCTAAACTACATCAGCTCGTATTTGAAGTTATATGGGGGAGATGGCCAAGTACAACGATCCGGGTAGATGTTGACATAGAAAATGTACATGCCTGTTGTGTATATATCCATTAGTTAGGCCTGCATGTTTTAGAGAGGGGGGGTCACATCAACTCTGTTTACTGTGTTACATGAATGGAGGAAGTCTACTGTGGCACGGTGGCTCAAATGAAAGAAAAAAAAAAAAGAAAAAAAAAAGGAAGCGAGGACAAACCAGCGCTCTACCCCACATGGCTCCACTGGATGTAGGCACCGTTTTTACTGTTACCTTCTTAGAAGACAAGGTTGAGCTCAATAACATGTAAAGCCAATCCCACATCTCTCCAAAACAAACGCTGCGCCACCTGAATGTGTGTCTACTGAAGGAGGCTTAATGCAAATACGAAATAAATGTGCTATAGTAGTAACAGTTTGCGCACTCATTGACACTACGGACTGTAACTGAGACGTGACATCAACAAGCTTTACGAAGAGGAGGCTATAGGATGCTACAGTACTAGTGCTACCTGAACATGCTACAGATCGAGACTACAACGATGGGAGACGGTTTCACATTAGCACAAAGCAGGAACCAGCTTTGCTGAGCAGCTCTACCCATCCCAGGCCACATAGCTGCCGACTCCAGCTGTGTCCAGAACCAACATCTGTTTTTAAAAGAAATAAAAACGCAAACCAAAGAATGTGTTCTTTGTTTTAGACTTAAATCTCGTCCTCAGAAATGTTATGTACCATTTTTAAAATGACAAAAGTACCGTCTTTGCAGCTTGATGGATCAAGTACTTAGTAAAGCTGGCTTATTGTGTGCAGAGGAAAGCTCCCCATCTGTAGTCGGTTCCTGTCATACGACACACACGTACACACACACACACACACACACGTCCATACAAACACTCGCACAAGCGCACAAACCCTGAAGTTAGGAACGATTTCTATCGTCACACAGCACTATCGTTTTGATTATCATTGAGTGAGAGCTGGGATTGCATACTGTACCATACATCTCCGAGGAGAGGCACCCTTCATCAATATCAGCTCATTCATTTCATTTCACACACACACGCACACACACTGGAATAAATTTTATAACTGGTCAAAAAAAATTACAATCACATGCTTTAAAACGGAATGTAGAGAAAGCTCATACCAGACCTTCAATTTTAGCCGAGCACACGGACTCTGTTATGAAGTGTCTCCTTGGCTTTAACCGTGAAAATGTGAAAATTCATAACATTTTCAGACGTTCTGGTGGAATTTAACAAAAATCCTTCTCACGGTCACTCAGCCATCAATTTAATAACAAACTTCTGAAATGCTTTTATACATAACTGTGGAGTTATGACAGCTGTCCCTTCAGAAAGGACTAGAATAGCTATTTTTCTTTTTTAAATTATTTAAAATATATTCCCCCATATGAAGTGGGGGCTCTGCAACTAGTCTATCTGACCCCTGGCCACAGACACCATGAGTACACCAACAACTAGATAAACCTCCACACATCTGGACTAAGTGTCCATTCACATGACGTATACTTCATTCACGCTCTAATAGAGAATGCAAAGTGATCAGACCTTCAAAGCAAGCTGCATCCAAAGTCTACTGCGTGAGATATTTGAGAACAGCATTTACTGGCAATTCCTGCTCGAGAAATCCTGTAACCTCCCCGGGTTTTCTATCTCCACTCATGCTGAGAGAAAAGCTGCTTGTTTGCTCTGTAGCAGGGGTTGAAACTGCTTCATTTCTTTCTTATCACCATAAAGTTAACAGAGCATTTAACAATGTTTGACAATTCTGCCCTTAGTCTGCATTGTGAGCTGTTAGCGTGCTTGTTGATGGAGCTGTTAAGAAGCTGCTCCACGCGTTGCTCCCCCCTCTGCAATGTAAACATACCCTGACTGAGAGACCCTCAGTGTGTACGTTTTGGACTCCTAGGCAGGTAGAGTTTAACCACAAGAATTTGGCAGCTATCAATTTGGCTACTAAATCCGCAGAAAAAGTGCAAACAATCACTTTGTGTTTCTGACCTGCATCAGCTCTTTATATTTGACTGTTCTCTGTTTAAAAAAATAAATTAATCATTGATAAAAAAAAAAAAAAAAGGAAAAAAAGAAAGAAAAGAAAATATAACTCAAATATAAGAGCCCCAAGCTTAATCTGATCAAAGTGCAGCACCCCAGCGTCAGTGGAAGGAGTGGAAGTGTCTGAATAGGTTCACATAGCAGGTCCTGGATCAGGGACTGGTGGGGTTCTAGCTCTCTGAGAGTAATCGCACATACCATGATAGATATACTCACATTCACACTCACACACACACACACAAACACACACAGACAGACAGAGTCTAGCTTAGATGAGTCTGGCCTCTCCCTCCATGTCTGGCGGTAGATCACACACTCCCGTGAAGTGCATCTCCTTTCCCTTGCTGCCCTGTCCCGGCCCGGCTCGGGCCCCCAGGCTGGGAGAGGGCTGTTGGGCCTGAGGGTCTGGCGACGTCCCACGAGGGATTCCACCTGCCCGCCTCTCTTTCAGGAAGACCTCTAGTCGGCGCAGCATCTGCTTGGGGTTCTTTTTGGCAAACAGCTCCACTTCTGAGGGGTTGGAAACAAAACAGAAACTGTGGGACTCGTGGCGGGATGACAATCTGTGTTTCTGCAGTCTGAATGTTGAGTGTAACGCACAGACCCAGGAGAGATCGACCATTTTGGAAATTCATGAGTAAAATGAGGAGAAGCGTTTCCACTACCATTATATGAGGAATTATTCATTTATCTGTTCTATAAAAAATAAAAATGTTGTTATTTGGAAATTAACTTGACATTTAAAGTTGAATAATCCCTTAATTACGCACAGTTCAAGTATTGTGTTTCTGAAAGTTGTGGTGTTATTTTGTTAGATAATTTATCTCTTCATAGCCGTTTGTCTTTCAAAGACCGTGCATTATTTGCTTCAGTTGTAGCATAGAAATGCGGCAAGATGCACTTCCAAGAACCACACAATGACCTAACCGACAGACTCATGAGGTATTTTATCTGATTTCAGGCAACTCCAACACAAGACCTGTAAAGACTTTGATGTAAAGAAATTGGTGGAGTCCGCCTTGACTGATGCATTATCATAAGGGGAAAAAATGGGAGAAAACATGCAACATACAACAACACAATGCATCTGCAACAAAATGATGAATAAACAGACATGATTTCAAACCATGAACCATCTTCTTTACCTTTTAGTACAAAGCCAGAGTCAACAATGGTCTTCTGTTGGGTCTTCCACAGTTGGTACAGGTGCAGATACGTGGCGACGTAGAACTCGTTGAGCACTCCAACCACTTGCTGACGACGATTGCACTCCCTGATGAAAACCGAACATTTGTCTATTTGTCACAGAGAAGCCGTGCTCTGGTTCTTGGTGACAAATAGACGCACTGAAGAAGATGCAGTGAAACAAAAGCTGAGGACTCACTTGGACAAGGCTTCCTCTCTGAGTACTTGCAGAGCGATGCGGGTCATGTTGATTGACATCACACTGAATGGAAAGTTCTAAACCAGAGAAAACACACAAAGAAATGTAGGTCCGCATAGAGTCCGAACAGAGGCTACAAGAGCAAGGCCTTAAAACAAGCTCGTCTTCTAGCTGACTTTATTGATCCCTGAGGGGAAATTCTCCTTTTTGCTCTAGTTCCCTCTGCAGGGAGGACAAAGGTCAGGGTCAGCTACAAAGCAGCATGTCTGCAGTGGGAGGCGTTTCAGAGTCTCTGGAGGATTAGTGAAATCTGATTCCTTAATAAGACACATGCATGCGTGCACAACTGAGCTGACTCTGGCATAAGCAAATAGCCTTACAGGAGTGTCTTTTGTGTCCTGGTGTTACCTGTGTTGGGTGTTGTGATAACTTGTAGATGTCTCTTGCCAACGGTAGAGTTTCCGGGTCCATCACAAAGTACAACGTATGCATCAGTCCCAGGAAACCAGTGCCACGTAGGTCAGTGGCTGGGTCTGTACCTGCAGCGCAGAAAACAAGCCAACACAGAGACGCTGTCACACATTCACTGAGGTGTTTCCTTGTTTGGTTTAAATACTGTTCAGAATTTATGGAGACAGATTTTCTTTTCTTAAAAAAAAAAAGGATAAAATAGCAATATTCAAGACCATTTCTTTCAATTAATGACGGCATTTAATTAGATAGCATTTAATACTGGATAAATAGCATGTGTTAAACTGAAGCCTTGTTAATGAACCGTAAAATTGAATAGCATAAAAAACAACTACATTATTATGAAAGAGCATGAACTAAATATGAAAATCCACAGACATGAAGCAGTGAATCTTTCCCAGAGGAAACGTGTGTACGTGTGTCCTACCCTGAAAGCCGATGTTCTCCCAGTGCGCCCCAAAGCGAGGACAGTCCAACCTGCTGCCAATCAGCCTCTTATAAATGGTCTGGAGGACACGCATGTGGACTGTTTGGCTGTTGTCCACATGGCCTGATAAACACGCACAAATATGCCGGAGTGAAAATCAGTGGAAGAACCACTGCGAGAGCTCTACACGTGGCAGAATGAAAACACACACTCACACTGTGCGATGGCGAAGACCAGATCCCTCTCCTCCAGGAGTTCCCTGTGCAGCCGTGGAGGTCCGAAGAGGAAGTGTGTGATCGCGGCCAGACCTGTTCTGCGAATGGTTGGCTGGATGTTCTTCTACAGATGGGAGCAGAAATAAAATGTAACTTTAAATTGATAGTTAGAGCTTTTGAAACAATTCTTTAAAGCGATCCAATTGTTATTTGATCTAGACAAGAAAATCCTGATTTTTATCTACTGAAATAATTATATTTTTGGCTGGATGTATGCATATCTCTCTCTTAGCCACATGCTGTAAATTACACAAGTGAATAATGTTTCACTGGTATAAATAATGTTGTGGAAATATAGCTTGTGCAATATTTTGCCATTATTGAAATGTAATCCTCTTTTTGAGAATTTTTGGTATGTAGCATTCCTTACCAGCAAGTCCCCGAGGTCTGTGGTCTGGAAGTACTGCAGGGCTTCATTGAAGGAGATGAGTGGGGTCGGGTTTGTGTCCTCGGTGAGAGCTGGTGGATATTAGATGAAAAATTATTCTACTGAAACAGCAACTTAGAGACAACTAAATTAACAAAGCCATCAGCATCTTGATGCACACAGGTAAAATAGTGAGATTTATCTAACCTGGTGGGACGTTCTCCAGAGCATCCCACTCCTCTCTGGCCTTTTCCAACTCCTCATTTTCCTCTGTAGAGATAATAAAAAAAGAAAGGTAAGAAAAATAACAAATAATACAAAATATGGGGATGACTATCTTCTCAGCCATTGGGCTATGGTGCATTGGCTGACACCCATCCAGCTCAGTCATAAATCCTTCCTGTCTAACAGACCTGCATCACTCAGAGTGCCACTGAGACCCTGTGCTTCCTCTGAGCAGGCAACCTGCACCCCTGGGGGAGGTTTTACCTGCAGCAGCTGCCTGGTATCTAGGATACACTGTCTCACATTCCTGTGGGAAGAGGATGTGAGACAAAAGAGAGGTTATGTGAGAGTATGTGTGTGTGTTACCTGCAGGCTTAGGCTGGTCCCCTCCGGCTGCCAGAGTCTGCAGAAGACCATTCTGCTTCAGTGCTGAAATCTGGACAGGTACCAAGCAATGGGTTAGCTTCAGAGAGGGACATGTTGGCTGCAATGAGATGCTAAGAAATAAATGTGATTACCGGCAGGGATCTGAGTGATGCGTTGCCGTTGGTGTGGTCTTTGACATTATGACTAATTATCAGTCCGTTCATGACCTGTGCAGACACAAGTTTGAATTGTCAGTTTCTACATAAAAGACTTGTGAGGTAAAACAAATTATAATGGATCAACAGGAAGAAATTGAACTCACAGGCTTATGGTTGGAGTGTCCATTGGTGATATCCTCTAATGGTTTACATTCATGGGACAAACCATTCAGGCCCTGACACAGGGAAGCAAAACAGCAGATGCATCAGACACGTACACAATGTAACAATAGTGCAGCTTTCACTGCTTTTACAAGTCACTTATTATCATAGCATGCTTCATTCTTTTCTCCTTTTTGGTAGTTCTGGCATCCCGGAAGATATTTAGTACAAGAAGCCAAATAAAAATGTTAGACATGCTGCAGAAGTTGCACACTTGCAAGACCAAAGCCTTGAATCCCAGGAATGAAACTTAAATTTCGGATTGTTTCATGGCAGTTTTGTTCGAAGGCAGAAATAAAAACACCTTTCACACACCTCCCCATTACCCTGCAGGAAGGTGCTGCACTGCCTGATTCTAGGTGAATGAAGCCAAAGCACAAGCTCCATGCTGTCTGCTGTGCCTCTCTGCTCTGTGTGTGGCTCAGCCCGCCCTCGCTCAAACTGGCTCACCGACAGCAAGCAGCAAGGGAGAAACACGAGTAGCAGGGGAAGCACTAATGCACATAACAACTGACAGAGATGAAACAACCTGCTCTCATCCCAGGTATTCAAAATATGCCAATTTGTATCTGCAATACAGAAATATTTGAAGACCTGGGAATGAGAGTGGAGGAAGAAAATGCTAATATGCTTCATGTCAGCTCATCTTGACCAGTAGAGTGGAAACAGCTGATCAGTCATGTGTGTGAAATGTTTGCTACAATCAGAAAAAAACGCTTCCATCTCCCATTTAGTGCGTTAACTATTTTTTGAAAAAAGACATAAACCACCTCAAGGGAGCGTAAAAAACATTTATAAACATTTTTGAAAATTTTATCGTATTTTGGTGTTTCCATCAAGTTTTTTTTTCAAGCAGATCTTCAAATTGCTCATAGAAATTTGTTGATAGAAACACAACTATTGGCAAGGGGCTCTTTGCTTTCCCCATACACAGCTTTAAAAAAAACAGACAAAAGGCAGATGCAGACACAAGCACACAGTGGGTCATAAGTGATGACTGAGAGCGACTACTTTTGTCTTATTTTGCAGGAAACCTTGCACATTAGACCTTCAAGGGTGCACTTCCTTTGAGAAAAACTGCCTCCGCCCTGTTACAATGCATCCAGCCAGGCTGGGGACAGACTGATCCAACTGTTTACAAAAGAAGTAATACACAAGGATAGAGGCCAGGGAGCAATAAGTAATGTTACGGCTAGAAAACCAAGCTGGGGATAAGGGAAATGCCCTGTCAGCTGCCACCATAGTAACATGCCAAGCAAGCCAGACCAGAGATTACAGCTAAAGCAGCGGGGGAACTGTTGACCTTAGGCCTTAAGTTAAACACATGTGACAGAACTGCTTAAACAAATTAGCTCTTAATTGTTTATTATACAAGTGTGGAACAGGAAAGGAACAGTTACCCCAGAGGTTGACTACATCAATATGGCAACAGTGGTGAGACTTATATTCTGTTGACCAACACAGCAGGGGTTGTTTTCTGTTTAATGGTTTTAAGTTGCTGTAAACCCAAACACTGGAATGAGATTAACTGTTAGAAAGTTTTGACCCAAGGTGAAATAATATTACCTCAATGTGGGATGTGACATCAATGTCTTCTTCCATTGCATATGAGTGTGTTGGCTGGCGAGCGTGTTCCTGATCCTGGCCTCTAAAGGCTTCTGTAGTCCTGGACTGAGATGGGCTGAGGAGCTGATGCGAGGACCACCATGGTTTCCTTAGTGCACATTTGTAGTGACTGCAAGCACGTAAGCTTTTCTCCTTTTCTCCTCATATACACGGAGAACTCCACAATCACCAGGATGATTTCACAAAACTGTCACTGGCAGAAGAAATCATATTCTCGTTTTCTGCGTTATAGCGATGATTGGTGCTGGATTACTAGCTACTCTAGAGTCTAACCTTGAGTGCGTACGCTGACAAGAATGTGCAGGTATCAGTCTACAAGAGCTGACAGGAGGAAATCCATCAATGCACAAGTTTCCTGGACACCTGCCTCCTTCCTCTCCGCCACAGATCTGCTTGGCCAGTGGGTCCACTCCTCAGCCCCATCAGACGTACACAGAAGCTGGATAATGACATTGCTTTTCAGGACTGGGCTCTCCCCGTCCGAGACACTTCATTACTTTGGCACTGAAGACAAATCCAGTATGCACCTGGAGGTACCAGTACAGTTAAATTCACTCGCACCAAAGCTGTGTTATGTCTTCAGCCTCACATGAAACAGCAGAACACGTCCAAAGTAAGAAGTGAAGGTGTCCAGTGAGATGTGGGTCATGGATAGAGTTCTTGTCCGGTCAGAGTCCTGAGGAGGGGCTGTCATATGTACACAATATCTGAAAACTAACACAAAAACAACAATTTAACCACACAAAGTTAGTAAATGCCTGCCAATAACCAACACACAAATCCATACAACTTAGATGATAATGCATATAACAAAAAGCAATGTTCAAATGTGTTTATTTATGTCACAATCAACTTCAAAAATTTAAATGTACTCCTCCAACACTACAATTCACTTTTTATTTCACCACATTTAGAGAGACAATTAGAGAGCTTTAGGAGTTCATTTCCAAATTAAAATTACATTACATACACAACATAATGGATCTTATGTGACTTAATGCTATGTTATGAATTGGATCAATAATTCAACAGTATTAGAGCCATAGGGGTATCTATTTGTTGCACTGAGCACTTTAATTTTTGGTAGTTTCACTTACAAGTAAAGGTCCTGCATTGAAGTATTAAAGGTAAAAGCAGGATTTTTTTTACACTTGACAAAAATAAAACAGAGCAAGTATGGCTGATAGCAAAACAAATAAAAACATAAATAAGATAAGAAGGATAAGTCACTAAGTGTATTGCACATATATAATGATACTGCATTTTTGAGTTTAGGTATTGCACATGCTCTCCGAGTATAATAGTGACTTAATAATTAGCAATATAGGCGCCAATTAATTTTCTGTTAATCAGCAAATTGGACACAACCATTACAAGCTTTACTTGTTTGCTGGGCAATTAAATTAATTACAAATCATGCTTATTTATAAACTCTTCATATGTTTTGTGTGCACAAGTCTTAATCTGTAAAGAAGCTAAAGCTATCAGATAAATGTAATTTAGTGGAGTTAAATATTTCCATCTGTGTGTGGCATGAAAAAAGCCTTTAGTAAAAGTAAAAAATACCTCAAATGTATACTTAAGTAAATGAAATTATTACTTTGAATCACTGTCAAAGTCCAGCACTACAGAATACATGCACATTGTCATGGCAAATTCAATAAATGTATTGAATAAGTGCAGCTTTGTCAGATGACAGTTGCCCTACTGTCTCATATCGCCGCTTTGACAGCTACAGTAGCAGCCTAACGTCAGCTAGCTAACATTATCTGTAGCCACCAACAAGCTAGCAATATGTCAGCTAGCAACCCCGCAGGCACAAAGACGCAGCTCCAGCTTCTCCCCAAACCGAGAATGCACTACATGCACATATTGCGTGCAAGGCCAGCCAAAATATCTGGCAAACAGCTGAACAATTTATGTCATGACTATCAAGTGCAATGAAGTAGTTGAGACCCAGCTAACACAAGAAAAGCCAGCTGTCAGGCTAACTAACGGGCTAGCCGTAGCTCTATTGAACTGTAACGGGGATGGAGTCTGTGCCCAAATCCGACAGCGACATACGGATTAAACTGTTTTTCTCTCTAACGTGTATTTAAAAAACGTTACAAAACATTGCATGCTGCGACCTGTCCGACTATATTATGCGATAAAAAGCATTTCAAAAGTACCTCAGTTTTTGACTGTTTCTCCCTCCAATCTCAGCTTCCCTTCCCCCGTCCAGTGGCCACGGTAATTTCAAGTGCATCATGGGAGTTGTGGTTCCCTGTCGGACTGTAGCTTCATTACGTCATCGCTCTCTCTCACACACACTCAGAGGGCAGGCGCTCTTGAGAAGTTGTGGTACTTTTTCCATCAGGAATTGTTCTTTATTATTCTTATTTTGTATTCTTTGCTTCTTTCTGTATTTTTTTAGTGTATATGCTGATATTGGCTTCCTTAATAATATGCACATTCCTGTTAACACAGCTCCTTCACTCATTTAAATAATTCCATATTTGTACATGCCACTGTTTATATTTTTCTATATTCTTATGTTGACTTTTTCTATTCTTCACATTTTCTATTTAAGCTGCTTTTTTATGTACTGAAGTACTTGCCTTAATCTAACGCTATATTTAATTACTTTGTTTTATTTGTTCTTATGCACCAATCCACCACCCTTTGAACTTGAATTAAATAAATATACTGTGTAAAAATAATCATATATCAATATTTTTTATTTATTTATATCATTACATATTCTGAACACAATACATTTAACGTTGAATGCTTTGTAACTTATAGTGGATTTAACAGACATAAATGTAAAGTAACAAAAAGTATGATTTTAAGAATTTATTAAGACTCTCAAACTTATAAATACTAAACTATTTAAAGAAATATAATTCATGTTTTAATTTTTTGTTTTTGTTTGTCATGTTTCAATTTTATTATTTTATTATAATTCTATATTACATGGGTTATTTATCACAATTCTCCTGTTTTAAAATGATCCTACCTTTCAAGCTATTTTTATTTATTTGTTTAAATTAATATCCTTGTTTCTCTGTACCACTATGCTAATTTCATGTCTGCCATGTCTATACATTTAAATGTGTATTTTTTCTGATAAAGTTGGTATTAAGCACAGATACTCACAGATTTAGTTCATGAAGTGCTTCATTTCTCACAGACAGAAAAAACCTTGATGTTTGGAGTTGTATTTCAGGCAAGGACACAGAGATGGAAACTGGATGAGAAAATAAAGAGGGCTGTCATCAGTGCCATGGGTTCGATATGACTGCCAGATAGCCTGTTTTGTCTTCCTGTTCTTATTACACAACTTATCTGCACTGCATAATTTTCCCTTTCCTACCCCAGAATCTCTCCGCTCCTCCCGTTACACAAATAATGGAACAAGAACTCAAAGTGGCTGCAACTTTCCTCACATCTGCTTATGTTCAGAATTTGAGGGATTTCAAGCAGATGTCAATTATTACCCTCTGGAACATTCTTTCAAGGGAAAAAATGTTTGTTTTGCATTGCACAAGGCAGCCCTTGGAGCTCTTATGCTCAAGTGTGTTTTATTTAGAGGACAATGGAGTCAGGAGCAACCAAACTGCACTTTTTTCTTATGTCTCAGTTCTCAAAATGATTATGAAACAGGCTACCACAGTTCACAGGTTACAGTCAGCTCACCTCCTATTTCACCTCAGAAACTTCCTTTATATGCAGTCATAAGAGAGCCATAAAATCAGTAAAAGAAATAAAATGTGGAAATATAAAGAGGAATTAATAAGACAATACATGGATAATTTAAAAAATGTGAAAATATCCTATAAAGAGAAATAGTTACAAAACAGGGAAAGGCAAAAGCAAAAGAGAGAAAAATAAAGAAAGATAAAGGAATAAAATTAATGAATTAAATTATATAAAAAATACAATAGTAGAAAAAAATTAGATAAAATGAAGCAATTTACATGTAATAAATAAATACATGTTTTATATAATATAATTTGTTAAAAAATATATAACTAATTCATACATAAATTTTAAAGAAATCTAATAATAATATATAATATATTATAATTAATAGCATAAATAAATATTAAATAAAACAATCTTACAATTATTCTTTTATATTTCATTATATTTCGCAGATTTTTTTATTATTTTATTTTTTATTATTATTACTTTTTTATCCTTTTATTTTTTAACATGTGCTTTTATTCATTTGTCCTTGTATTAATATACATTAATTTTCTTGTTCTTTTACAGCTATATTCTTTTCTGTGGCACTCCTGTGACCTTCAGGCTTTATAGTTTAGTCTTGGTATGTGAGAACTAAATCATTCTGTATTGGTGATGATAGTGAAAATCTTGCAGCCAACTTAATCATGTGAGACAGAAAGAGAAGCCTCTAGTCCAACTAATCCTGGCCCCTGTAGTCTGCGCTACATCCAAGAAAATTAGTTGTTACAAAACATTTTGGATCGACACACAAGATAGGAAAAAAGTTACACAACTGGCAATAATGGAGGACAGATTTCCTGTTTGGGATGAGATCCACCGTTACTCGATCTTGGGGAATGTACTGCTGGCTCACGCTGAGCTGCTCGCTGCTGGGCTCCTCACACATCTGAATGGCCAAACACCTGCTCAATCTGGCAAACTGTCAGTATGAAAACCCATCAAGGAACAGGAAGACATTTTTATGAACTACTTTTCTCATGGTTTAAAAAAGACCATTTAAATCATCCCTCATCTCTGTCAAAGTGGAATGAGTTTCTTCAAGTTTCCAAGATGACTTTTAGGTTCAGTTTTTCAAAGTCTGCGTGACTAAAGTGTATGTCTTTATCTTATTAGTTACGAATGACTGTTTGAATTTTTTTATTAGCTTTTATTCGGGGTCACATGCATCTGGAAAGTACAGAGTAATCATTATCCAAAGTGTTCTTCCAAAAGCATAAAAACAAGAGCATAAAAGCATAAAAACATAAATACCAATGACTTTTCAATTGTTTATTCATTTGGCAGTCACTGTAATGTAATGCATCTGCGCAACATCAATAAATAAAACACTGAAATAAAAGTGCAATTTCACAGCAGAGGGTGGGACAATAACTGGGGTGTTATCAGAAGGAAACAATGTGCAGTTTGTTACACGTTTTACTGCTCACACTGCCTCGATGCGTCTGCCAAGGCAGAGTGAAAGGATGTGGAAGAAATGTGTCAGAAACAATCAAAGTGTAAGATGCTAATCTCATGACAGGTTTTCCATTAAGAGGGGTACGAAAAAACACATTTGCCAATTTAATAAACCAACATCTGTGCTGAGATTTTCCCAAGATCTCAGACAAGCATCATCTTCTTCTGATTTCCTTAATTCTCTTTGGATTTTATATATATTATTTCAGCAGTTCTAAGCAGGTTTGTATGATTTGTTTTAATGAGCAGAGGTTGCTCCTGTGCCACTGTGCCAAAGCTCAAGAGGCACCTTGTGTCAGCAGGCGTGAGCCATCTCCATGGAAACATTATTAGCCATCCTTTGTCTGAGGTGTTTGGCGAAGTCCACCTGCGTCTGAGAGAGCACTTTGTTTATGATCGTCTTTGGGATCCAGCCCTGCAGACGACAAAGACAATGTTACACTGGGCTTTACACAGTCTTCACTTTAACTTCTTGGATATATTAAAGTGCAAATCAGTTTGGCTACTTGGGGAAAGAAAACAGTCATATATTTACCTTTAAATCTATACTTAGTAACCAGGTGAAGTTGGTCTTATTTGGGTCTTCGGCACAGGGCTTCATGACTATACAGGTCGGTCCATTCTCCGCTCTGAAAAATACAAGGAACAGTTTAAATGGACCAGGACATTAACAGCTGTATACCAGGGATGGAATGTAACTAAGTACATTTACTCAAGTATTGTACTTAAGTTCAATTTTGAGGTACTTTACTTCAGTATTTACCATTTTATGCAACTTTATACTTCTTCTTCACTACATTTTGAGGGAAATATTATACTTTTTTACTCCATTACATTTAGCTGCCAGCTTTAGTTACTTTTTTAGGTCAGGATTTAACATAAAAACATCATCAATTTAAAGTGATTAGACTTTTTTTAGTCATTATTAAACCTCATAACAGTATATTAAATAGTCAAAATAAGCCCTATTTTTATAAGATTAAAATACTTTTTATATAATTTTATAATATATTTACAATATATATAACAATCTGAGTGGATCCAGTACGTACTTTTACATAAGAACATTTTGAATGCAGGACTTTAACTTGCAGGGGAATAATTTCACAGTTACTTAAGTTAGGGATCTGAATACTTTTTCCACCACTGCTGTGAACTACTAACCCTTTATGACTTTTAAGTGATTGCTATTATTGTTGTGTAGCCTGGCTCAGGTTAAAGCCTTTGTAAAACACAAACAAATAAATAAACTGATTAATAATATGATAATGATATTTTGATCGATGCAATACCTGGTTCTGCATGTCAGGCTGATATAAGGTATTATAAGGTTTTTCTATCTATGCTTTGCAAACAGTCTGATCCATTTTCCTCCTCACAACAAGTAAACGCTTCCCTCCCCTGGAACTCACCTCACCACACCCCTCTGCTCCGGCATCTTTGCATACTGAGTGGACATTCCAGCCAGGAAGCAGGTGGAGCCTCGGCGCTTGGCGCAGCGGACGCTGACAAAGTCCCTCGGTCCCACCACGTTGCCTGGCGTCTCTGCAGCTACCTCATGGGTAACCATGGTGTCCTGGCCGATCTTCTGAAGGATCTGTTGGATCCCATTAGGAATGTTTATCAGTGTATATATGTTACTGGTCTCCTTGTGAAATGTGAATTGAACCAACCCGTCTTACCTTAACCTCTTTGACATTAGGGTTCCACTCCCCCATCTGCTCCATATTTCCCACCAGCTCTTCATAAAGATTGTCAGGATGTTGCTCCAGCATCACCTCCAGCTTGAACACCTTCCCGATGTCCGGCAACACTTTGCTCAGGACTTTGTCTCCATTCGCCTGAGGAAGGATGCAAACAAGTGGAAAATGTCACATTATATAAGTCATTAGAACTGATTAGAATGAATTTAACTGATGTATACTTCAGTGAGATGTTCTTCTGTTCTGCATGTTCTGTCCAATACTCACAGCTACAGTTTCAATGGTCCAGCCGTCCTGTTGGCTGAGGATGCTGATGGCTTTCTGCAGTGCGTCCTCTCCTTGCTTCACATAAGACATCTCCTCCTCACTGTACCTCTTCTCCTCCTCAATCCGAGAACCTGTAAAGTTAAACATGTCAGTCAACCTCCACTGTAAGGTTTCTATATTTTTTGGATAAATACATCACAAGACAAACACTGATATAGTTGTTTAGACCTGAGACAAAAGCTTTTCTATTCTCTCTCTCTAATCAAAGCCACCAGACTGCATTGTCAAAAACAGTTATTTTAATTTGCAAAGTGCCAGAAGTCCCAAAGTATCACATTTAACTACTCACTGAGGAGGGAGCTTCGTCGGCGGACTTGGCTGATCCAGTTGCTGGGGCCCGGACCTGCCAGTCTGTTCAGCTCATGGTGAATGGCCACCATGGCATTCTTCCTCAAACCTGTGAGACGGAGGCAAAAAGTGCACAATTATTGCAATTCTAAATCCATCGATTATTCATACAGTACATCAAAATAAAGGAAATTATAAGAAAAGACAACAATATAACTTTTTTCTCTTTTCTTTCTTTGTTAATGTATTTAGCCAGTCTGACCCTAAGCGCCATGCAGAACTCCACTAAGAAAATGTGCATTTTTGAGCAGTAAGTGAAACAGTGAGAAAACTAGGCCAAGGCGAGAGTGCTGAATGTCAGCCTGAAACAGGACGCTCTCACTCACCTGTCATGTTCCTCATATGCCGATAGGAGATGCCAGCACACAGTTTGAAGGTTGCAGGCAGCATTTTTCTGTTTTAAGAGTCTCTTGCAGCTTAAAAAGAACTAGAAAAGCGTAAAAACAAGTAGATCACAGAGATGCAGTATTTAGCCGAGCTGTAAAACTTCTTTAGAGAAGTAAGGCTGATAGTGCTGTAGAGAGGAGCTGGATTTCTAACTGTGGTGGTTTGAAAGTGTCTGTATATATAAGGGCACTGCCCACAAGGCCACCGGGCTATGACCACGTAGATAAACACACACTCATCACTTGGCCATGTTGCCAAGGTTGGCTGGCAGACACGACGAGCATGTCTCATGCTCCAACACCGCGTCAGATAACGTACGGTGCCCTGGCCCACTGGATTGCTCTCTCACACACACACACACATTCACACACATTCAAAAACATTCCCACAGCAGTGGGTGATAGAAGAGGGACAGCCTCTTTTCAGTGATGAGAGCGCCAAAAAGAGAGGTCAGTGCAGAGACCCTGAGTGACTCATCCATCCCCTCATGGTCCATTACAGCCTAAACACTCACTGGAATTTGAGGGCAGAAAAATTCCACTCAGTTTAGCTTGTTTCTTCCTCGTTATGATTGATATCTTAGTATGAGCTGGAGGCATCATCTCTGGTGTGATTATCACAGAGTGGAAATGACAACCATTAACCCTGATAAGCCTAATGTTGATGAGAATGGCTTATAATCATGACTTTGAACTGATGAAACAGAATAAAGAAAATATGCGGAAATAAATTAATAAACAAAAGAATAATTAAGTGCATAAAGTATGCAGATATATAAAGAGGGATAAATTAAAGAATAAATAAGTACAGAAAAAATGTTGAAATATAAAAAGAAATTCAGAAAATAATAGATTCAAGTAATAAATATAAAATGAAGTCAATAAAATAATAAATAAGAAAATAAAATGTGGAAATTCAAAAATAAATAAATACAAAATAGATAAATGTGGAGATATAAAAAAGTTAATAAAATAATAAATATGGAAATAAAA
>CAFUXE010000536.1:82845-95993 GCA_903364295.1 Serranus cabrilla
GTGTGTGTGTGTGTGTGTGTGTACCATTGCGTCCAGCAGCTGGATGCATCGTTGCAGTATGGTTCTGGTCTCACAGTAAAGACGGAACAGAAGTCGTCCGATGGGCTGTTTCTCACAGAGGCAGACATAGTCCCTCTCTGCAGGAACAAAAAGGACACACGCACCCACACTTTAACACACCATTACACAACACACTCTCTTCGGATGAGTTAGAGCGCACAAACACGTACCGACGCCGTTTCCCAGCTCAGTGCACTGGCTTATGTGCGGGAAGCGAAGGATCTCCTTCCATTTCTTGCTCCTCCCTTTCCGCTTTCCTCCTCCACCTGCGAAACACCAGAGAGAAAGTGTTATAATGGAAGAACTTCAGAACGTTGTCAAAGTGTATTTTCATCAGTGAGGAGCAAAGTAAGGCCTAATGGGTGAGAGGAGTGGGAGAAAGAGGGGTGTGTGTGTGTGTGTGTGTGGGCTCTCCCCTGAATGAAATCATAGTCTCACTGTGTATATATAATTCATAGATTACGTCTCACTTCCTCCGTAAATCTCTCCTCTCTCTCTGCTGACCTTTTTCTTCACTCAGTAGCTTTTCTCAAAGTTGAACATTGTGTGTGTGCGGTGTGTGTGTGTGTGTGTGTCCACACAGACACACAAAAAGACAGAAAGCCTACTCTGACCGGCTCAGTTCCCATCAGAACCCGGGACTTTGCCAGACTGGATTCCTCGGCTCTGAATAATGGTGCATCAGCTTCCTGCAGCACGTAACACCACCGTGAACTAAACTCACTTACATGCACATCCTGAGATCTAAAAAGGAAACTTTTCTCTTTTATTTATCTTGCCTGTCACATTTGACCGCCTCCACTTTTTCCCCTTCTAAACCTTGTTAAAATCACCTCTGCCTCCCTTCTCGTCCCACCGTGAGAACTTAAATCACTGACTTCCATCCATTCCAGCTTGCTGAGCCTTACGTCATGTTTGTTTCAGTTGTATTTCTTTCTTCGTAAGCAACGACCGCTCTAATGAACTGACAGGGATTTCCTTTAACCGCTCTCTGCAGTGGAAATTGGCTGCGAGAGGCAACGCTGAGGGAATGAGAGCAGGAGAAGCAATGACAAGCAGACATCTTTAAGTAATAACCCAGGAATGTGAGCGGCACTACGTCATGCTGGAGTGAAAGCTTTTGCAGGTTTTCCCATCAATCCCCCTTTACTGCATCACTGCCTCATCCTCCCTCTGCTGCTGTGTGAAATGTATCTGTTAATGTCAAACACACTGCGTTGCCTCTGTAATATTACATAACACACTCACATGGACTTAAAATCAAGAAACAGGAATTATACTGAACAATGTTAAGATTTTATGACATAAATTGATTTGGTGCATTCCTTCTTGGATTGTTAGGCGTTTTATTTTATGCATTTTCTTGCAATTACAGTGGAAACCACTTATAGTAGATAATTCTTATCTTTTCTTTTTATATTTTTGAGTTAAAACATTTGAAGTTAGATTATTGGGTGATCTAATTACAATGAAAAAGTCCAAATATTTTAAACATTTAACTTTAAGAATCCTAAGAATACATTTTTTTTGGTGTCTTTTGTTCTTTTGTTTGCTGTTTAAAAATTGCATACTGCCACTTTAAGAGATCAAAAGTATGATAATTTTATGTTTGTTTTTATTTTTAAAATTCACTCCCATGATGCTTTGCAGTAAATTTGAGTCTTCAAACTGCAACAAGTTCGGCGTTGATGGCTTACACTTTATTTTGAGGCCTGCCAAAAATTTAGAAATGCACTGAAACCACTGACAAGCTGTGGCTTTAAGCCCTTTTTACACTATACCTTATTGTATATAGAAATAGCCAAATACTGTTTAGACTATAAATATAATTTGTAGTACATGTAGCTTTATACACATCAGGCTTACTGCACTGTAGACCAAGTGTATTTGAATTATACATAATTTAAAGTGTTGGTGCTTTTAAAACCAGTCAATAAAATTCAGTAAAAAGCAAAGTTCTCTGTTTCATAACTTTATATTCATGTAATAAATATATATATGCAATTAGTTGTGAATCTGCATGGAGACAGAGCGCAATCTTAGAGCTACAAACTCCACAAAAAAGGCTTAAATGAACCCTATTATAAGCTCAAGTACAGGGAAAGTTTTTAGATGAAGGATCCTGCTTCACTACAGCTGACGGAGTCGTAGCCATATCACCACAGACAAGCACGAGGCATGAAAGTATTAATAACTCAAGTCAAAATATCCCTTAAGAGAATCATTAACTCCCGGCACCTGCTCCTCATCAACATTACCGTAGCCCAAACAAGCTATAAACAGACACACTTCCTTATTTAAGCACCAGTTGTTCTCTGAAAGCAGTTAATATGTAAAGTAATGGTCCACGGCAAAAAGCACTCTGCTGCGTCTCTGTGTTGTCCAGTATTTTAATCCCTTTTAATAAAAACATGACGTCTGCTGGAAAGCACAAGAGTGCAGTGAGTGAAGGTCATTCCCCACGGGGGCCACCGCGCTAAAAATGAATGCTACTGTAAGGCATTTTGGGATAAAAGCGTCCACCAAATGGCTTATAGTTCCTGTGGAGGGTCAGTGCCATGTCACAATATTGTCCCCAAAATCTGCGCTCCACCCAGGCATTCAACTTCTACACAATGCTGAGACAACCACAAATAATGCAGTTCCTCTTTTTCTCTCCGTGTCCTGTTTTTTTTTCTTCCCACTGCTCTCCGAACCTATTTATTCTTATTTTTCTCTCCTTCCTCGTCTATCCTGCCATCAACTTCAGCTCATTCATTCAATCCAGCTTCTTTTTTCTTTTCGGACCCTGTTGGGGATTTTCTGACATCATCACCTCCACATCATGACTGACCTCATCTGCCACTTCAGGCCCATCAGCCCTCTTTGTTTTAGGGTTGGATAAGGTCACAAGTTTATGGGCATATAAACGGAACATTGCTTTATATCAGTGGTTCCTTTTTCCTTTTATTAACAATGAAACAAAGTGATGTCTATGGACTCTTGTAACAGGCTGCACAAGTATGGGTGAAAAAAAGTTCATGATGCAGGAACATATTTTTTCTGCTTTTTATTCATCTGAAAAACCATTTCAGTGTTCAGTTAAGGAGCCTCATTTTTGCCAAATTTGGCATTCTCATAAGGTTGCTTAAAACCTTTTATGTCATATATGTTACGTTTCAATGTTGGGGCTTCATATCAAATGGGACCAAAGTTTCTCATGTATGTAGAAGTTACTCTGTGAGGAAAAAAACTCTATATAAGGTCATCTGCTTGATGCACGTTACTGCTATGTTTATATTACAAGGTGTGTGTTGTTCTGTCTGCCAGTGCGAAAGACCAATTTTAATTTTATGCAAATTTAATGGACATGGAAGTTTAAATCTAAATTAAGATCAAGAAAACTGGTAAGCTTGGTTGCAAATGTTGTAAACTTCTTCCTATTTTCGTGTCACATTCCTGCTGGAACAGTTGATTGATTAGATTTTGGTTTAGAGGCTTTTATTGGTCATGTTTATTAGGGTAAAAAGGTCCGCACCAAATTTAAGCAGCGAAAGCGGCCTTCATACAAACAACAGCGCAATTTTTAATTGCCGGTTAAAGTCGCTTCATCTCCTCCATGCGTTGGGAGCCAGCAGGTGATCTCTCTCCGTGGTTATCTCACCAACAATTAATGACACAATAAACCTTGATCTCTCTAACAGACCAGTGCTTTGTTTAAAGTGAAGCCTCGTCCTGTAGGAAAATGTCTTCCCCTCCATTTCAGAGACATCCTCCTCCCTCGACCCACGTCAGCACTTTGCAGGGTGCTTAAAGAGGCAGGAGCTGAAACAGAGCGTCTCAGGGTCGGACGGCCAAGGAAAGTATGGGGAAAATATGGTGCTTTTTCCAGTATTAAAGCATGTAAACATGTAAACATACATATGAACCAGGGCTGTGTTCATGATAATACCAGTATATACAAATGCATATCGTGATATTGGCTACATTCCTACTTCTTCACTTAGTGCCGTCAAATCAGTGCATTAAAAATGTACTTAAGCTAAAGTAAAAAAGTATCAGAAAAAAAAGTACTTAAAGGAACAAAAGTAAAAGTATATAAATATATTCTACATATATTGTTGGATAATTGTGTGTGATGCATTTATGTAAGCAGCATTTTACTGTTGTCATGGTAATTTTACTTACTACTTTACTTTATATACTTTCATGTGGTTTAATGTATACAATTATTTAATATTTTTTACATTAAATCTTGAAAGGTAACTAAAGTTGGCAGCTAAATTTAGTGGAGTAAAAATACAATATTTGCCTTTAATTTCCCTTAAAATTGTACTTAGTTACATTGCACCGCGGACATTTGCAGTATTATTTAGTATTCCATTTTGCACTTAAAAGAGTAAATTGTTTGTATTAAGCAACTGTTTAAATTTGCACTTTATTCTACAATTTAGAATTATGGTTGATTTTTATTTATACTGATTTGAAATCATTTTTAAAAAATCACATTTTCTATATATTTTTCAGTATTTTGTCATGTCTTTATTGCAGAAATACCCTGAAATATCGTAATATTCTTTCAGGGCCATATTTCCCACTTCTAGTATGAACCTAAAAATTTGAATAATATGGTATTCAAATCATATATTGACACTATGTGTGAAAAAAAACACAGTTAGGGTGTGGGAAAGTTGTTCGGGATGACAACATCCGAAGTGCTTGGCGATCTTCCCACTACGCCTGTCAGCATGTTTAATGTGTCCAGCTGTATCTAACCACTTTATTACAGGAAGGACTATGAGAAACAGCAGAGGCCTGTTGGCTGCCGAGACCTAAAAAATCTGTATGCGAACACACCCAACCGCTCCCACAAACATGCAAATATCATGCATAAATTATTCATCTCCACATAAGAGACCCATCCATCTGGATGTAACACGCAATTTCCTGTCTTTTGACATCTCTGATGTCTGCGGCCCTAAACAAACAGAACCCTTAATCAGTTCAAACGAGTTCAGATTCTGTGCTGCATTGTTGGTGGCCTTCAGCTGTTGTATATCTGCTCGCTGAAGGGGAAATATTCTGGCGGGATGGAACAAACTAGGTCTGGAGGGGGGGAAGTTTACAGAAAGGGTTGTAAATATCAACATAAAAGGAAGCGCAGAGATTTTAAAATCATGGTATGACGCTGCAGGAAACAGTGCCACTTTCAAGTGTTTTTTAACGTGCAGATCTGTAACAAAACTGGGCTGTTAAAAGTATGAATATGCTTGTAAATGTTGTCCATAAACCCTCTTGTACTCACTCCCCCCGTTCTCTATTAGACAGTTCTCACTCTCTCATGGTCTGTCACTTACACATGAGTAGAAGTATGCACTGCGCCGTGGGTACGCTTCACACAGGAACTTGTCGGTCTAATTTGTTCCATGAGGGCAGTGTGGTCGCCGCCCTTTATTTATGTTTCTGCTTAGCAGCTCTGACATCATGAAGGCATGTCAAGTGAAGCAAAAATAAGGTCAGAGAGGGAACGACATCCGTCTGGCGCGACACCAGGGGGTTACCGGCATCCCAAACATCTTTGTGTGTGTGTGTGTGTGTGTGTGTGCAGTGCTTCTACTGTGACCTCTCTCTAGTAATGTCCTCATGCTCAATTTAACCGACTCGGGCAGTTCTGCAGGCCGCGTCCATCCACACATTCAAAAACAACCCTGCATAGCTGTGAGGTGTGTTGACACACAAAAGAAACCAGGATGTTAAGCAGTGTGTAGCTAAAACACACACACACACAAACACATGAGGTTTCAAGCACCTCCACTTACACTGTCACTCCAGATGTGCAGTCAGATCTGCTGTGGACAACCAGCCGAAAACCACATCCTGAAGCTCACACTGTGCATCTGGCTTATAAGTAACAACAACATCTGCAGCAGAATGTGAAGTGTGAGCGCTGGCAGAGAGGAGCGCTGTGAGAATGTGCTCCTCTCTACACCTACACTGTACAAAAGGTGAGGTTTTGGTACAGCACATCTCCCTGCACGGATCTAAAAATTCAACTCTTGTTCACCAACAACCGATTTTCCCTTTTCTGATTATCTTACTCTCACATCACCTCCTTTGTTTGATGCGTTAAATGTCGGACTAATATACAAATGGCTTTGTTCTCCCTCACTCTCCCTCTTCCTTCTCTCCACATGGTCCAATTGTTCAATACTTGGGAGTTTATTTGCATTAGAACTGCAGGTAAGTTCAAATGTCCTTGTGCATGCAAAACACGAGTCGTATATACACAAAAATGGCACTATCAAGCGAAGAAGAGACGTTTGCATCGTTTGTAAAACATCCTGTTCCTGCTTCTCGGGGCTCTGCAAACCAAATCTTTGCAGCATAATGTTTGGATTTACCGCAAGACGACGAGATATCCATCTCTTGCAAAACCTCTACAGAGATGTTTGGGAGTAAATCACACCTTTTCAGAATGTGCTTATTGTGGGTTATATTTTACCAGTTTATTAGATATTACTGTACACAGGCCTGCTGAAATAACTACTTTTTTTGGACAATATAAATTGTCCCAGAAATAATAATTTGGATAATTGTAAAAAATAAAAATAAAAGAAAGAAAGGGATTTGCATTTTTAAGACAATTTTATGTCACTGATATAGAAAATATAGTTTAAGTGAACCCTTACAAAGAGCAATAAACTCTTAACTCTTAAGAAAATTCAGACATTGGAACAAGAAATTAAAATTGACCCTCTTTCTGTTAACAGAAATTTAAATAAATATTAAACATTCGGCACAGTGCTTCGAGAGTCTTTTCTTTACCAGGAAATAAACTGCCACTCCAGTTGCTCAATGGTTAGGATGCGTCTAAACACAACAGGAAGTTTACCACATATGGACACGATGACCTTGATCATTTTTGCTGACTAGTACAAAGGTTTTCATTGATAAAAAAAAACATAAGTACAATTTTAGGGCCTTATCTGGCGCTTGTAACTTGTTATTAAAAGGAAGAAATTTTGGGGTGAGCATGTTTAGTTTATCAGTGTGTGTTTGTGTGTGTGGTGTGTGTGCCACAGGAAGCTGAGGGAAACACTGCCCAGACCTGAGCAGAAGGGGAGGACTATGGCAGGAAGAAGCTCTTTGTTGCCCTGTTCCACCATGATGTCATGTCGGCCCTTTTCTGTCCCGCCGCCTTATTACCATCCCGACGAGTCTCTCTGTCCCCGTATTCCTCGTTATCGCAATAATAACATCTGCTAACGCTCTCCAAGCAAACATCTGTGACGTACACTTTTTTTTCTGGAAACAGTGCACTATTCTTTAGGCTGCTGCTGGGGGTCACATGTTAAACCACTTAATGAGGGGTCATAAACTCAAAATCAGTCATAGACAATAAAAGAGAGATCTTATCAGCAGTATCGGTGATAGTGCACAGCTGTGTCCCGTGTGCAGTCCTGACAATAACACCTGAATCTAACTTGAACTTAACAATGTAGCTGTATTTAGCATGAAGCTACATTATTGGCATTGATTCAGACATAAGTTCAGTGTGTGACATGTTGCTCGTGGCTACATTTGCAGAGAGCATGAAAAAAAAAAACTATTTCTCTGTCTTTATGTCCTTGTAAACATTACTGATATAAATAGCAACCAGCCAAGGGCAGGAGCTATGTGTTAATACAAACTGAGGTGGTCAAACCGGTCCGTGACCTCAGAGCTGGTGAGCTGTGACAGTTGTCTCTAGAGTAACTGTGTCTGCCAGTGTGTGTGAATTTATAAATGAACAGCCAAATGTTGCAATGTATCCGAATGAACGGTTCGTATAGTATCTTACATAACACGACTGTTCTATTTTAAAATAAAAGTTTTAAACCTGAACTTCTTAATTAAGTTTAGGCACCAAAGCTACTTGGTTATGGCAAGGAAAAAATCAGGATTTATGTCAAACTAACCATGTATTTACATGGCTACTGTTAGCAGTTATGTAGCTGATGCAGATCGTAACTCCAGCCACCTCCGATCATTCCCGTACAAAAGGATTTGTTTGGTATTTATATCTGCTAAGTTGCCTCATTTCTTGCATCTCTCCCGATGCTCACGTGATAATTCACTACAGCCACTAGAGGTCCCACCCGAATAAAATAAACAACACCTCCTGGTTCAAAATTATCTACGTTTTTTTATTTTTTTGGTATATCAACAAATAATGGATTCCTTTTTTTGACAGACTTGCACTGTATCACAACAAGAAACGCAGAAGCCAGGATTAAATGGCCCACACTTGTATCTACTTTTCTAGTCATAGCAACAAATCAAAGCACTTTAACACTACAGATCATCATTCACATATTCACACTCACATTCATACACCCAGCTGCCAATTTGCATGCAAACACTGATGCACATCTGCATACTTCGACAAGCAGGCTGCCAGGGACAGGGATCGAACCTCCGACCTTCTGAACAGTGGTTAACCACGGCTGCAACGGATCACAACACACAAAATATATAGATATAGAAAATGCGTGTTTATGCTACATCGCCACACTTCCTCCTTTCCTCCTGTCCGTCATAATTACTACGTCCACTAGAGGTTGCTGTCAAACAACAAACGTCAACATGTGTCTTAATAAACTGCCTCATGACCTACAATTAGGTGAGTTATCTCCAAACTACAGTGCACTACTTTTTGGAGGTATTACTCAGTGAATGAAAGAAGCCCGGTGGGAAGATAATCAGTGTGAAAACTTGCATGCAAGGGCGGAATCTCAATCTGAAAGGCAACAGAAGGCTGGGTACATTTCCTGTCTGGGACAGGGCCATGTGCCACAAGTTTCCTGTTCTATAAATACATAAAATATGGAATGTGAAGAGGGGAAAAAACATTCAATAGACTGAAATTATATAACCTTATATAACCCACCAGGCTGTCCGATCAAAGCACCACACACACAGCCCAGGGCATGCTGGGTAATACATGCTGTTTGCTCATCCATAAAGATCCAGGAGGACAGAGCATAGTCCACATGAAGCTCGCCATAATGGGACGCTGCTGCGCTCTGACACGGTGTTAGTGTGTTTGTTCACCTCCATAAATGTTTTGATAGGGCGAACATTATGGCAGTGTAATCCTAAATCTCTGTGACGGATGATTTTATTTCCTCTCGCTCGGAGTGAAACTCTGCAGTTACATCACAAGTGAGCAAACATCGAGGAAAGTGCTTCCAATGAAAACAAGAGGTTCGACTTATCAAACTGATGGAACACACGGTGCACTGTGTGTGGACAGACATTATTGAACATTAGTGTGTGTGCGTGTATGTGCACAAAAACCCATCTCGCAAATAGGGTTAAAGTGATTACACTGCCCTTCTCAAGCTATCCTCTCTCGCTGTTTTCCATTTCCTTTTTGTCCTCAAACACACACCCTCTCTTCATGAAGATGTTTGTTCCACGTCTTGCTCCTGTGTTGACCTTCCATGTTCTTTTGTCCCCGTTATGGCAACATCCCTCAAAAAAAAAAGAAAAGGGTACTTGAGTGTATGCTGAGAGCTGAATTGCTGAAGAAAAAAAGCTGCTGTTTCAGCTTTTACTCTGGAGCACTTTCAGTCTTACTCTGGGGCAATTTTTTATTTGTCTTTCCCCTATTGTTGGAGACTCACAGCAGGCCTCAGGGAAGAGCTCGTGCTATCAGACATTTATTCATTTTTACTACCTAAGATGTCATAAACCCCTTTATATTTCTCCCAGAATGCAACTTTAAAGTGTAAATAAAGCAGTCAACCAAGTTAAGCTGATTCGCTAAATGGATTTCCACTCTATTCAACGATTATATAACAAACATGACAAAAGAAAAAAAAAAGCCCCATTATATCTTTCGTGGCAAACGCGCCGTCATCTTGCAGTACTTTAAAGTGTTACATCACGAGGTTGGCTGGCCGAGTTCAAAAGACACAATGGTGGAGACAGTGACAGTTGACTGAAAGTGAAAGACGGAGACTGAGGACAGACGGAGACAAAGCGAGGCGTCTATTGTACTGTCCCAGTTGTAGAAATGAGTTTTGCTGGGGTTAAGGCAGGGTCAAAACCAGCCTTTTTTTTTTCCATCTTCCTCCATTGCAGTGAACCCACCAACCCTGTTACACATACAATGGCATCATTCCAGTGTGGCGGCTCGCTACATAGATAATTAGATAGAAATTATGAAAATAAATTAGTCATATCTGTCCAGTTTTCCCTACACAGCTGGACATGCACATTTCAGGCCTCTTTAAAGAATCTGCAGGCCAAAGCTTCCCATAAATAACCAACACAGACCCACGTGGGATTACAGTCTCACAAACAACTATTTTCTCCTCCTAAACACATAAACAAGGTTTATAGTTTTTATTTAAGTTGCATTTTATTGTCTTAAATTATACGCCGTATGCAATTTCAAGCCCTGTAACCTCTGACTGTGCTGTGTGCGCGTACGCGAGTTTCCATGAGTCCGTTGAAAAAGTGCAGAGTCGGGCATTTAGCTCCTCATACAACAGGAGACATTAGAGAGGAAGCTTCGTAAGACACAGTATCGATTATACCACGATTAATGCACATCAAATATTCATTGGGTGCTCCATTAAAAGTGATGTGGCAGCAGTGAGCTGCACAGGAAGCACATTTCAGGCCGTATATGCATTCAGACAGGATAAAAAGCTGCATAAGTAATCACCTGTACGTCTGATGTGGGGGAAAAAGATATCATCACTTTGGCTGCTCGGTGCATTCCTGGAGTACTTTAGTGACGAGCTGTTAAAATTCACATTTTTTCTGCTTTCACTTTCTCCCAGCCCACCTTGTCTACTTCTACTTTAGATAATTATCTCCTATATTTCCCAGAATTCCACTCGACAACCCCCGGAGAACAGGCGTGAACTTGTTGCATCCAGGCTGAGTTATGTATACTGTATGTGTGGGTAGAGGCAGCAATAACAATAGAGATAGTAAGAGCCAGAGAGCTGAATTTTTCCACTCAAGAAAAAATGAGTCACACTCCCACTCAAAACACAGCGAGCCTTGTGGCGTGTATTCGATGGAGAAGCGGGTTCTTCTTCTTCTTCTTCTTTGGCTTATTTCTCCATGATTAACTGCTGGAGGAAGATGGAGAGCCAAAGGAAAAAGCCCTTATGCTTTAATCCACACAGAGAAATACAGATTTTTAACTGTTGATGCTGAAATGTTTCTTTCAATTTCAACTGAAAATATCTCAGCATGAAATTATTAATTTGTCAACTAAATAATTAAGAAAAAAGTTATAGCCAATATAGGCAATTTTAAGGAATAACTGAATGGGAAAAAATTACAAAGAATCGGGATGGACTAATCAAATCAACCATTAACAATAAAAGTATGTCTTTCCTCCTTCCTTATTAATTATCTACCAGAAATGATTGCATTACATAGAATGTAAAAATAAGCGCTTGCAAAAAAATGTTATGGGTTTTTTCCTCTGCCCATGCTGCACCCTTCAACAAAGTTTGATGAAAATTGGGCCAGTAGTTTTTTGGTAATCCTGCTGACAAACAGACATTCTGGTAATTGCGAGCTGGAGGTTACTGACTTAACAGTATTACCTGTGACCACTCACCCTGTCTGTCAGTAAACTCTAACACTACAGGCTTAGTACTCCTGAAGCAAGCATGCCGAGAACATTAAAAAAACTATTGCTTCAGTAATCAAAGTGAATCACCTCCGAGAGAAGTGATAAATATAAGATGTGTACGAGTGGATCACGAACAGCTTGCAGCTATTTGCAACAGACTTTCTTTGCAGGTTTTCTATTCCGATCCCTTCTTTTTCTTTCCCGTCAGAACAACCCAGTGAGGAAACGACAGCCTGGTTTCCCCCTCGTGTATTTTACTCTCCCCTCCATTAAGGCTCTCTACCCAATAAACGTCAACAGCATTATGTCATGGCTCCGTCCTTTTTAGAGGGCTCCTGAGGGAGGAGCACTCCAGGCCAGTGTTTTTGTTTGTGTAGAAGTGGGATAGAAAGTTTATGTGTGAGAGCCTACAGTACATTATTCATACTGACAGTCCCATTAGCCGGCAGGTGGAGGATCAGACGGGGCAACAAAAACTTGGTTGCAGATTCGAACGGGTTACTCAGCTCGTTTCATTAGAATTCTATCCGTCCTAATGACAGCAGCTCCCCCAGCTTGTCGAGACTCGCTGTGGCATCACATGATGAAGCAACACCACCCGACCCCCCTGCCCCGCTGCAGCAGGAGCTGGAAGACGCCGTGCACGCTCAGAGCCAAAGCCAATCGCTTGCACGGACAAATACCTCATGCCTGTTATCTCATGTTATCTTGTATCATGCATAGCTTCTTGTAGTAACTAATCAGTTAGCCTGTGATGTTTGTACTCATCAAAACACCCTCTTGAGAGTGCAATGGGTCCACACACACACACAGACACACACAAAAGCATGATATCATTGATTTGAAACACAACAGAATCCATTCAGGGATCTTTGCAATATGAATCGGGGCTCTGGCCGCCTTGTTGCACTCTGAAAAGGTACCCAGAGAGCTACTTTCTCAAACATGAAACTATATTTTAACTATTATATATAATAGTTAACATCTTAACATTGTCAGAAAATTCTAGAAATGAAAGCTAATAGGAATAATAATATTAAAAATAGGAATAAATTAGTTAAATAAACATCATTACATTTCAGTTTCAGTCAATTGCTGACTATAAAAAAAACATTACATATCTGGCACATATTGGACAGCATATACACATATACAGAAAGGCTTTGATTGGCCAATATCAGCCAATAATATCTGTCAACAGATATATCTGACGGGCTCTTACTGAAAGCCTCATAGTTCTGGACTGGTGTCAGATCACTGCAGGTACTACCAGCTTTTGATTTTGACGCATTGTGCACCAAGCAGAAATGTGCAATAGACTTTAAATCAACCTCCGAACTATCGTTACTATATCTGCTTTTAAAAATCATTTTTTTGACCTCTGATATATCGGCTGTCAACAAGGTTCTTGAACATTTAAAGGCATATTCCTGTAATGTATAACTGTAGAGCTTTGGTTCCC
>CAFUXE010000536.1:96671-129378 GCA_903364295.1 Serranus cabrilla
TATCAGCCAATAATATCTGTGAACAGATATATCTGACGGGCCTTTACTGAAAGCCTCATAGTTCTGGACTGGTGTCAGATCACTGCAGGTACTACCAACTTTTGATTTTGACGCATTGTGCACCAAGCATAAATATGCAACCTCCGAACTATCGTTACTATATCTGCTTTTAAAAATCATTGTTTGACCTCTGATATATCGGCTGTCAAACAAGGTTCTTGATTATTTAAAGACATTCCTCTAATGTATAACTGTAGACCTTTGGTTCCCAAACTAGGGCACGTGTATCCCCAGGAGTACTGGAAGTGACATATGTGACATATAGTAAAACTATATTTTCAAAATGACCAATATGTAGAGATGCAATCTAATCTAAACAGCCATGTTGCATTGCTAAAAGTACAAAATAAGTACCATACAAGAGTGCATGGCTGGAAGGGGGTACTGGATTGTAAAAAGTTTGGAAAACATTACTGTAGAGTCCTCCAAAAATGATTCTTTCAACAATTCTGGTTCTCAAACTCATGACATTATCAAAAAACTGTGTTGAGAAAATGATGAGTGAGGGGGAAAAACAAATGGAGAGAACAGCTGCCATGTTCCCATCATCATCATCATCATGTAGCCACCTGGAAATAAACTAATCCTCCACTACTCAGGTCGTACGGAGATATCCATGAATGCTCTGTATGAAGAACTCCTCTGTGCTGAATTTTACACCAAAAGTGTCAGAACTGATTTTTACTTGCGCAACCACAACCTCCAAAAACACGACAGCCCCGAATGCAAAAGCCAGCAGGCATCGGAGTGGAATTCAGTCTAGTAGCCCAAACTAAATACCCCGGCTCTGCTACAGCAATTCAAGAAAGGCATCTGGATGCAGCAATGCAGTTTTTCCCCCTTACTCTCATTCACTTCGACAGCCGATGACGTTCGCTCGCCTGGCTTGGAATCTGCGACCGCTGCCAGCAAGAGTTGTGAATGGGGAGGCAGACACACACACACACACATAATGGGCTCAGGGTCTACTGCACCGATGCTGCTCTCGTCAGAGCAGCTGGGTTCAGGTTACATTTAAACAAAGGAATTCACCCCCACACCCCTCATCTGCTAACACACACATGCATCTCCAGTATACCCTGGTATTAAACGTGTCAGCTGACATGAGAACAGCGAAACAAACAGCCATGAATATTCCCAGAACTTCATTCGCTGTGACCCCTGATTTCCTCAGCTGACAACGATCATGCAGACAGCAGAGCTTTCAACATCAGCTACGGCAGCATTTCCTGCTGCTCGGACACGGTTCAGAGCTACGGTAGCTGTCAGATGATACTCAGATGACTGCGCAGAAGATCGGGGTGTTTCATTTCACTGCATACTCATATCCATAAAGTATCTTCCGCAGAGACCGGAGAGCAGCTCCACAGGAAGATGGAGCTCGGATGGCAGTAGCCCACTCAGTTTGTTATGTAACGATCAATTTGATTAAATAGCTTATGGGCTGCATCTAACTGATAGTGTATAATACCATTTGGCTTTATGTAAGAGAGCGGTCACTTAACGAGATGGTTCAATATGATCAGAGCTGCTTCTTTTCTTTTTTTTTTTCCATGGCAATCCATGAGTTACATTTTCCACTCTGTGATTAACATGAAGCAGCATATTGATTGTAAATCCTCTCTGATCCATACGTTTTAGCCAGGCCCGGATTGTTTTAATCTCCCATCTCAAGGTTCTCCAATCAATGAGGAGTGTTCACAGGGTCCTGGTGGTAAAAACCCAGCACCAGTACTGTCAGATGGGCCTGACACAGAGGAGCCACAGCGCGATGGAAGCTGGCACATGGCCTGTTGTGGAGCTCCTGGCCTGAGGATATCAATCACTTTTTATTTCTACGCTTCGCTGCCACTCACACTGTTTTACTGATTTGGGTGGTGTGAGGATGCTGGCATGAAACACAGCAAAGAGTGCAGTGGAAAC
The DNA here is from genome assembly GCA_903364295.1 of Serranus cabrilla. Classification (NCBI taxonomy): domain Eukaryota; kingdom Metazoa; phylum Chordata; class Actinopteri; order Perciformes; family Serranidae; genus Serranus; species Serranus cabrilla. The sequence goes on from CAFUXE010000536.1 coordinate 98,655, forward strand.
TGGGCCTTCCTGTTGTGCGTCCCTGGGAGCGTTTGGACAGAGGATGCATGCCTCTCGCTTCGGCTGCGGTTTGAGACACACTCGCATAAACAAACGGCAATAAATATCCATTCACATCCTCTAACTGTTGCTGTTATGTGACCTGAAGTGAGCCTCTATGTATATCTGTTCTCTGCTTTATATCCAGGGCTCAACAGTCACATTTGCAAACAATTCTTGGCCTTTTGTTGCCATCAGTGGCAAACACTTTTTAACATATAAAGACACACTGCACTTCCTGGACTTAACTTCTCCAGGAGACGGGTGTTTATACGGAGGTTGAACACTGCTAACCCTGGTGTCCCGGTTGAGATGGATGGTTAGGATTAGTTATCGGCCCGATATTGGCTTTAATACTGGACAATGGCCAACCTGCCAACATCCACTCATTTAATAAACCAATAAATGAACAGGCTGCTGATTCCTCGATTGAACACCTGACTTTGACACCATGCCCTAATGCGAGGACGACGTGTGCAGCGCAACATAATGTCATCATGTGCCAAAATAATCATGGTGTTGATGTTTTGGCTTCGAAAACGGATAGCAAAAATGCTATTTGCGATAACTGCTCAGAAGTATTTCAACACTACAAACTTTTTGTCAATCTTAAGAACCGTCATCTCCACTGTTACGAGGAGTTTGTGGCAGCAAAGAAGGAAAAGGAGGAACACAAGGTAATCAGCAAGAAAAAATATCTATCAGTGAGTGAGTTGTAGAATATCAGATATCGGAAAAATATTCAATATTGTGCATCGACAGTTAAGATTACTTGTGAGCAACGCTTTTTTGTGAGCTAACTACGGAGCTAACAGACTCCCATAACTACTGTTAGCTCTGTTAGCATTGGTGCCATTAGCGCTTCCTGTTCACATCACTTCCATTGGCAGCTAGCTAAGCTTGCAGCTGACAGTGTGAGCCCTCACCACTGACTCAGCCATCTCTATGTTTGCTTATCATGTTGTGATGGAAGCCGCGTTGGAGCAATACAAGCACAGAACAGTTTTTTCAGTATATCCAGCACAGAACCTTTTAATACGGCTGTCACATGCACGTGGGTTCATTCACTGGCTTGCACACAGGCATCTGTTTCAGAGACCATAACGAAGCAAATTAAGTTGTTTGACTATGGGGTGAAATGTTCAACAAGCCCATCAATACACAAATGAATGTACAAATTGATTTTACTAACAAAGAACCCGATGAAGCTGAACGAAAAAACAAAAAGGACATTTGTGAGCATCCCTAAGCATCTCGGAGCTGGACAGAAAATGATTCTTTTATGTCATATATATTAATATTATATGCATAACGTGACTAAAGATGGCAACCATATCTTTAGTTGCGGCAAGCAAAAGTTGATGTCAAGTTTGTGTTGCGCCCTGCATACATATGAGTGAGGAGCAGGAGAGTTACCACCAGCACACTGCAGGGATCTCTTTGGCACTGGGCCCTGTAAGATAAAACCTCTAATGACTCACACAGTTAAAGGACACTCACACGCTTCAGTGTGCACTGCAACAAATTCAAACTCAACTGTTGATCTACTCTCACACGGCTGCATTTGTAGGGCCATTGATCAAGCTGCGGAGAAAGTCGTGCCTCAGCTATTAACTCAAAGAACCGTCTCATCCCTTAATGTGAAATTGTAAAAGCCCCTTTCTCTCCCACACACAGTCAGGGCCGCGACTGGATGAGCACCAATGGAGCAGCTGGGACAAGCGAGATCTGTCATGGGTCATTAACTGCTCTTATTAATTCATGAAGCTTAATACACCCGGCCCATTCGTGCTCTGCCCCCATAAAACAAAACGTCCTGATTGACCCGCAGGCGAATGCATCCATCGTTAAGAGTTTTGACAGCATGTCAGCTTCCTGTTTCACTTTATTACTCCATTAATTCCCATGAAACGCTCCCTCTCTCTGCTCCAGACTGGCCCCCTTTTTTTCTCCTGTGTCATCATGTGAGATAAATGGAAGGAGCTGCCAGAGGAGCACAGTCTTCTCCTGCGTCACCGCACAACTCCACAGGGACCGTTGCCATATAAAACAAATAGTGATGGGTGGACCGAATCTTTCCACAGAATTAGAAAAGCTTGAAGTTAATACGTGTGTAAATGAGTCAAACATTTGGATTTTTGATACTTTTTTTTTGCATAATGTGACCTCAGCTCCTTCATGACACTACTATAGTTCATGCACCCACAAAACTTCTCTTCCATGCATGTATAAGTTTAAATTCAAGGGATAAAATTTTCATTTTTGTGCATTTGTTCAGCATCCCACGTGTATGTAGGTGGGCTCTGTCAGCTCAATATGATGTTACAGGAATGCGAGAGAACAGGACTCTTTCTCATTGGAGAAAATCTTAGCTGCTCATTCATTAGTTGTCCTGTTTCTGTTCACTCTTGGTATGGTCCACAAGCTGACCTGATACATACTAAAAAAGAGTCGTTCAAAAAGCTTTGTTCATTAATTTTTGCCACCATGCAGCCCTGCAACCTAACTTATGTGTGCACTTGTTAGAGTGAGTTCCAAAAAAGCCTGATTGCGTAATTTAGTCTGAAAAGGCTTAAGAATGACACATTCAGGCTACAGGGTTCCATGGAAGTAAAAAGCTGGTGTACTTGTTCCCCAAACAAATCCGGGGACCTTCAGAGGACTTTCATGGCCTTTAGACTGCATGATATTTACCTGCAGGCCTTCATCCTGCCCTCTGCACAACCCTTCTTCCTTAAAAAGAGACATTAATGACACTATACACCTTTAAAAAGGGACCAAAGTCTCACTCTGGCCTTCTCAGACACAGATACACTTCTACACCTGATCACCAGGATCTCTCTGTGCAGGCCTCACACACACATTTCAACACCTCTCACATCATCAGATCACAAGTGTGGGCCAGCCATCCTACACTCATGTATTCTCTCTGTTTCAAGAGTTATACCCTGCTCCAATGTGTGCCTCAGCATGTATAACGTTGCGAAAGAGCGCATTCATTTGCACAGACAGCAGCGAAAGCGGATGTGGGAGGCAGATCTCCCCCCTCCCTCCCTCTTACATATGTGGGAAAACGCATATGATCTGTCAATCAGGGAGGATAAAATGATCCATGACATTGATTTTAAGTTCAAATTCATCAACTGAGGAAGATGTGCTCATGGTGTGTGTATTACAGCGCACGAGCCTTTTTTTTCTGTTGCATCTGTAGGATTTACCTCCTGTAGGCTACAGTCCGCAGACTACCTACCTACTGCCGTCATCAGTACGATTATTCCCACCTTTTCTGCATACTGAGCGCAAAATGTGACACAGACAGGCCCACTTAATGTGTGCACTTAGCTTCTTTATGTGCCAACTTACCCTCTCTCGCTTTTAGCAGTACAGTGTTGGCTACTATGTTCTCCAGCTCCATCAAAAAAAAAAATCCTAAATGCAGAGGTTTTCGGTTCACAGGCGTCTGCAGCGACAACAACGTCCTTCAGCTTGTTCGCTGTGTGTTTCTTCTTCACTCCTCGTCGGTATCCAAGCAAATTTCACTCATATCAAAGTCGTAATGGATAAAACAGGATGTCATAGATTTGCTTGCAATGTAAGCTGGGCATGGTTCTTGTTGTGGGCTGGAAGTGCGGCGCTGCATTTCTACTCCAATCCCCCCAAAACCATTCCATGCGTAATTTGGCTGCGGAATCTCCCCGATGCAGAGAATATTTAAGTTGGAAGCACCGATGTATGCAAACCGGGTCCTTTACAGCGGGTTCTGTACAGCGGTACACCAGGACACTACCAGCTTTACATTACAACAGCAGGGGTTGGGTGAGCGCACCAGAGAGGACATCAGCGCGCCCCCCTCCCCTGTTGGTGCGTAATCAAAATGGGCGGGGCCTCAGTGGCACAGCCGCGTCAAGCCGGAGACGGAAGCAACTCAACCGGAAATTAAGCTAATTTATCAGACAAATAAAAGCATTATACGAGCGTTTCTTTTTCTGGCAGTGTAATTGGGTGCTTTAAAGCCAGAAACAGAAGTTGATGTTGCAAAAAATTGAAATAAAACATTTAATTAAATAAGAAATGTTGTACTTTTTTGGGTTCAAGTTCTTATCATGTGTGCAACAATAATGTTTGCAAGCCACAGGCACCCTCCAACATTAAATAAATATTAAACAAAGCATGCATGTAAAAGCAAAATCTGCATTGAAGACACAAAACAAACAGCGCAGGTTAAAATATAGGGTGAAAATATGGATGAAATATAAATAAAGTATACTTTTGTTTTGACAGTGTTGCAAAGGAGTGATGAGTGAATGTAAACAGAACATGAATATAATAAATGTATAAACGTATAGTGAAAAGTGATTCATGCAGAGGTATGGTTTAAACTTCACTTTGTCTCCATTGCAGTGACACAAATGAGCAAATGAATGTGCTGGTGAATATAGAGTGGGCAAAAGGAAAAGTCTCCCTCTGCTGGTAGAAGTTCTACATGGTGAACTACATAATGGCAAATATGTTAGTATGATGGATGCATTGCTTTAGGCAATAATGCTAATATAAAGATTTAATATATTTACTAGCTTTTTTTTCCTTCTTTTTTTTTTTACAGATCTGCATGTCACACACAGGGGAGGACGTTTTACTGAAGATGTCCAATGTTTATATTAGTCTTCTCATTGATTTAAATGACCAATGACCAATTTAATTTCCATAGCCTCTCCAGTATTGTTGCATTAATGTGTGCTTGACTTAATGTTGCAGGTGGGGCCCTGTTGCTTTCTACATAATGAATGTTATGACGTAGTAGACTTTTATTTTGAAGGTTGACCGGAATTCAAACTGTTCTAACTGCAGACAGCATGACGTCTTTCTGGAAACTTTTTTTCTTTCTTTGCATGCAGGCTGCTGTACAGTGTTCACAGAAAAAAAAAACTCAACATACGTTGAATCTCGGCGGAAGACGGATTCACGTGGTAGCACTATAACCCGTTGAAGAGTTCATACCACCCAGGAGGCCCGAGTACCGCCAGGCTGCCGGCCGGAGCAGCCGGGGCAGAGGGCGGACTGCAGCGGCCACAGGGCGCCTGTTTTATATTAACTTACTGTATCCGTCCAAAAGATTAACGAGCGTGTTATTGACTCGTGGAGGCAGATGGGATCGATTTCTCCGGACGCGCTATTATCTTTATAAACAGGACATACTGCAGTTTGATGATCACTGATAGATACACCTGCCCACAACGATTCTCACATTCATTAATACACTTCCTTCCGAGATAAGCATAACAAATGCACTAATCTCAAATCATAGGAAGCACAAATTATGGCAAGGATGCATTACTGAACAGGCCCTGCTGGGCATATAGGGGCCCCTCAGGCCTTCACCTGCAAAATGTCAGTCAAAGAGACAGACAAAGCAAGAAAATATGCTTAATGACAACAAAGAAGCATAAAATGACTATGAAGAGGACAAGAAGACTAGCATTAAAGTATTAAAACATTCAAATATAGCTACAAAGACACACAAAAAGACCACAAACTGACATTAAGACACAAAGTTACACAAAATACAGGTAAAACAACCACAGGAAGAAAAATGTGTAGAAAAAGACCAAGGGGCTGTTCCATAAAGTGAGTTTAAAACAGCTAGGCTTATTTTTAGTAAGTCTGTCTGCCTCATTTTCAGTTGATCCGGTTTTATAAGCAAAGTCAACATAGTTCAAGCTCAGCTCATTTGTTTGAATTTGTTTTATTTAACTGTGTCAACTGAAAAAATTAGTCAGACTAACTGAAATAAGCCTTATCATGTTTTTATTGTGTGCAGTATATATCTGTAAATTACATCCTACATGTCATCTGCACTTAGACTTTACTCCTCAGACACTTATTTTTTATATACCTAATTTTGCCCTATTCAATGTTCTTTTGTTATTTCATTTTTTTTATTGTTACCTATTTTTTTCAGTCTAATATTATGTGTTTATTTGTTGTGATTGTTTCCTTCAGGATTAATAAAGTTCTATTTTATCTTAACTTGTTTAATAAACTAGGTTTATGAAAGAGGAATTATAATGACTACAGAGAGACACAAAACAAGAAGAAAAGGCTAAACAACTAATAAGTGTGTCTTATTCTAATGTAGTAGAGGTGGTGGGGCCTTTTTCCACATCCCAGGGGAACACTGTCTCATTATCTCCCATGCATTGTAGCATCATCAGCTACAAGCTGCTATAGGCCCAATTTCCCCTTTAATGTCTTAACAGTGCATTAAATAAGGCAAACAAAATGGCAAACATGGTCATGTGGTGCGTCGACACAAATTTCTCCAAGCACGCCTTCCATAATGAAAAACTAAACTCTTTTAATGGAGCATAGCATGTAGTTTTTGTTAATAGCAGGCCCACACATCTCCAAATAAAAAGGCTCAAGACATGACTGACAAATGAGAAAGTGCTGCTGTTAAATAAATGCTAAATTGCCAACAGACTGATCGTACATAAACATGATTCTTTCATTTCTTTCTGTAAGGATCTGCAGAAGTGAGAGCAGCGATCAGATCTTTTTTTTCTGAAAAGAATTCAAATTAATTTCATACAGTATACAACAGTATACAGGCCCAGCATGATGAAGCCTTGTACCCATAAAAAAGCAAAAACATTCTTGTGCTCTCATGAACTTAAAGTCAACGTAAAACTAAACAGTCTGTTACAAACTGAGGAAGAGGATTGTGGAATCAAGGCTAGTATTCGTCTAAGTTGTCAGCTTTGGGGATGGAAAGGCCTCGGTCCTTCAGGGCCTGCATTTTCACTTTCTCCGTCTCCTGTTTAGTTTGCTGCTGCAACCGCTGCTCCTCCAGGATCTCTTCGATGGAGACCTGCTGCAGGACCGTGTCGCAGGGCTTATCCACATCCTGCAGAGACGGGGACAACGTCTCATCTGTCACAGGCTCGTGACAAACTTATCACACACTATGTATTATCAGCAAACTGTGCACAAGAACCTTGAAGTATGCAAAGATTTTCCTGCTCATATGGACTTGCTACTGTTGACCAAATGTGACCATCCAATATCTCATCAGATATATGAAAAGACACCAGTATGGAGTCAGAGTGGTGCAATAAAAAAAAAAGACAAAATCAGTCCAAAAAATTATATAATTCATGTTGTATATTTCTTATAAAATAATTTTTATATAATGCAATTTATTTAATTGAATTCCTTTACATTTCCTTATTATTTGCTAAGGATGGACATACCACCTTTAGAAAATAAATATTTATTTTATATTTGGTTATTAGTCTTTATATTTCCACATTTATTTGATTTTTTTAATTCCTTTTACATATTTATTCTTTTTTATGCATTTCTATGAAAAGTCCTACTCAAACCACACATCCAGGCTCTGTGCAGACTCAGCCTCTGCCCACATTTCCCTTTTTTCCAGCAATTATAATAAATTAATAATGAGTAATAAAGAGAGATGGCAACTTGATGTGAAATTATCAAGCTACATCTGAAAGCTCCACCACTAAAGCTGTTAATGTCTTGAGCTCTCGTCTCAGAATTTAAATGGTATTAGAGGATCACACAGTATGAGGTGTTTATAACCTCTATGCACCTTTTCTTCATTGAGTACATGAACTGATATACTGCTGTCAAAATGCCGATTTGTCCCTTAATGCATGGAACATATTTATAGAGGGAGGTGCAGAGTCTGGGTTGATTAGTTTTGTTGTGCAGGCCTAGAAGGTCCTTTACTGTCACTGCAATGTGCCTGGAGTGTGTTTAAGGTGTCACTTTAGAGATGACGAATTAAATATTAAAGATGTTTCAGTTACTTTACTCTTCTTAATGTTCTTAATAGAAGCCTGTTACGCAGGAGTTATACGTTTTGTAGGTTTTATATATTTTATATTAGAGCATTGTACAGTAAATTAAGATGCCATATGGACAGATTTATAAAAAAACAGCCAAGCAGTTGTGTTATTTACTTAGTTTTTAACCTAGCAGAAATGGGTATCAAAAATTATATTAATACCAGTTTCTGAAAGGATTGAAATATTGAGAAATTCCTGGACAAACAGAGCTGCTATTGGTATTTATGAAACATTCATAAAAATTCATAACCGTTCCGTTATGACGAAGCTTCAATCTTCACATCAAACTACTGAGAGAAATATCAATATATCAATACCAATATCAGTATCAATAAAATCCTGAGGTTATATGCCTATAACCTAGTGACTATCTGCCTGGAAATAATTACAACATAAATACTAGTTCAGGTAATTAGGACGGGTTAATAAATATAATGTTCACTTTGTTTTCAAACAAACTAGAATTATTAAAAATACATTAATAATATAAGCAATAAAAATCCACAATCTCATGTTTTTTGTTTTGAACCTCTTGCCACATGGTTTCACAAACTTCCACTCCTGCAACCATCATTTTATGTAATCATACTTTCGACCAATTTGGATCAAATTATTATTTGGATAATTACTCACCATCCACTGTTATTAAATCCATTTTAACAGTTCAGCTACTTGCACCATTTAAACACACACACACACAATAAAAATCAGCATTTCCCCACTTACTATCTCTCCAAGCAGCACCACATTCTCTCCTCTCACAATGAATATTCCTCTGGGGATGTCACCAAATTTTTTCCCCACGTGGATGCGCTCAACTGTCTGATGGAAAACTAAATTGGCTGTGGGGACAAGAGAAACAGGTTAGTGAATTAAAGTGGAGTGCAGAATGTTACTTTAAAATGAAAATAGACACACTAAATAGTTGGAATCGCGTGGGTATTAACATTGAGCATCTGTTGAATTAGCTGAAATACTTTGGCTTGTGTTTTGCACCTTATATGAGTAAAAATAAGTAAATGAGTTATACCAAATTGATCAATGCTTCTGAGGTAACCGATCAGTGTTCTGCCATCACGGAGCAACACCAGGTGCTTCTCTGCAGGATAAAACCAACATTAGCATGTTTAATTACAACATTAAACGGTTAAAAATGAGCCAGTTTGTCAGACACGATGCCACATCTTGAAACGCTTCTTTCTTTCTTTTCTTTTTTTGAGGAAACCATCTCTACGTGCGAGGCAGCGGATCCTCCTCTCACACTTACTGTCGATGTCGTCAATGAGACTTGCCGTCCCTGGTACGTAGTTCATCTTGGGCTGCTGTTTATTTCCTTCGTGTATTTTTATGTAACGTCAAGCCATGAATGTTTCAAAATATGTTTCTTTCAAGAGGTGTACAGGAAGCGTCTTTATACACGCCAGGGATAAACTTCCTGTAGACGCTTAACCCTTTGGACGCTGTAATTTAATTATTTTTCTGCTCGTTAACTTTATAGAAACGGTGCTGAAAGAAAATATCTTTAAATAAATGTAATACTAAATGCGAATTGTTTTTGAAGATTAAAAAATTAGTTAACGTTGATGAAAGAAAACAATTTTTATGACGTGTTTCCTATTGGCTGGTAGCGTCAACTGACGCACAGACGCCACCGAAGATCGTTTATACGACAGTGAAAGATTCGGTGCAACGCATCACTTTTGCTTGTACAGGGATGGGTCAGATACGTAAACATGGCCATTTTCGTATTTAACAAACACCTTTAAACATCTCAACATTTTTTCCATTGCATTCAACTAATTCCATTTTCTTTTTCAGAATTTGAAATAATATCATTATTATTAATTATTTTGGCCATAATAATGTTGGACATAAAGTGTGATATTATTACTATCTACATCATGTAGAATTCTGTTTTGTTTGTTTACGTTTTGTTGCTGGTACTTTTCATTGTTGTCTTGACAGTTTTACGATTTCAACATTTTAAAGACATATAGGGGGGGAAATGTATTCAAGTAATCCTTGGCGATGTTAGTATAATGTAGTTGCACTTTTATTCTTTTTTTTTCTTTTTTCTTTTTTAAAAAAAGGGTTGTTTGTGTCTTATTATTTGTAATCTCAGAATCAGATCGAAATGTATCGGCCAAGTATGCGTACACAAACATGGAATTTGACTCCGGTTAACATGATCTCGATGTTTAGTGGTGCGATATTGTGCAAATTGTGGTGATTTAATTAATATTTACATATAACATTTGCATAATTTGTACCATTGTAACTTGTACAATTAATCCTCTTATGTAGACCTAATCATAATCATAATCAAGTGTAATCTGTAAAACCCAACCCTCTGCAACTATGACATCCAAATTGAGTTTTATTTGTCATCCAAACACGAGAAATTTAGCAATATTAATGCAACATAAAAACAAAATCCCGTTATGATGTTCCTGGTGCACAGAAAACGTGGCAGAGTGAGAGATATTTACTTCTCATCGTGCCCTACCCTTAAAGGGACAGTACAAGCTTGCCTGAGCTTGGTGCCATTCAATCATTTCCTGACTCCAATCAGACGATCTCTACTTCTGTAGGAAAAACGGCAACATTGTTGTGAACAGTTTGGATCAACTGACGGCTCAGACAAGTAACCTTAACCTTTTTTAAGGTTTTCTTCTACGATGGCAGATAACAGGACGGCTGCAGGGGAACGCGTTTAGCTGTTAGCTGATGCATCATCATCAAATGCAGTCAAATCTGAAATCCGACTGGCCCTCGACTTGCAACTCGGAAAATACTAACGGGAGCTGGAGTAACACCATGGTAAGTAGGCGGACTTAGTCTGGACAAATCCCAATGGTGTATCCGTTGTCTCTTGAGTGTGTTTAATTTTTAACAAACGTCAGAAAAACATTGTTACCCAGCTAGCTTGCGTAACGGTAGAGCTCTGTCTGTGCTAGCTAGACGGCTAACTGAGCTAGCTGGCATTATGTAATATTTGTCGCTACATTGCTAGTTCAGCTGTCGCCCGTCTTTGTCACGTTTATCTTGACGTGACAACACTGATAGTAGCGCTACAGTTGAGTAAAAACGTTCATGTTTTAGAAACGTTTCCTCTGTTGTTCAGCGTGGCCCGTTATCAGTTAGCTATACAGTATATCTGATGTGTTCAAAACAGGTTCAGCAACAAATAAATGAGTCAGTGCCACTGTCTAGTCAGTTATTGTGTTTTCTAGGTTTGGCAGTGATGTTGAAAGTAGTGATTCATAGTTTCCATGTAGCTTGTTGAACTTAAGACAGCGCACAATGTAAATATTACTTTGAGAATAGAGATAGTCTTCTCAAATAACTCCCCTGTGTGATTTTCTGTGTTTACAGGACGCTCCTCAGTATCCAGGCTACCCCTCACACTACTGGTACCCCCAGTCTCATTCCACTGGACACTATGCAAATACCTATCCCTCGGGATCAGATGTTCAGCCACAGTACAATCCACAGGTACAGCTCATGATGCAACATACCGTGCCCCTTTAAATCCAACGACGTACAGTAGCAGTAAATATACTCATTATCCTTAAGTCTCTTAAGTGCTTTCACCTTTCCCTCACATTTTCACACAGTCAGCTACTATGCCAGAACAGTTACATCACTATGACACTCTTACTCTCAGAGAATGCCATGTCTCATAATAAATTCCCCCTCTTGTGCTTGTGTAGGTAATGCCTGCAGGCTATCCAAATGGCCATGGTGTGTACAGCCCAGCGCAGAGTCAATATTCAACAAGTGGTTTCCACCCATCCAACCCCTTCTACTGTGCTGACACTCAGAGACCGGCTCCAGGTCCTTATCCTAACCAGGGCTGTCCAGCAGAGCAGAGCAGTGGGCCATCTGGGCAGCCACACTCTCAACACCAACACCATCACTATCCTGGTCCTCACTGTCAAGGGGTGAGTTTGTTTAAGTCTCCAGCTGATGATTATTTTAATTCTGGTTTAATATGTTGGTTATTTTCTGATTAATCACTTAGTTGTGTTAGTTGTATAAAAAGGTTTAGTTTACTGTCATAGAAGTAGAGTTCTCAGAAAATATTCACATTAAGGAAGCTGGAATCAGAGAAGTTATTATAAATAAAATTATATTTCTTTAAAAAATGAATCAAACCAATTAACTGATGACCAGAATAAGTGGTGATTGATTGCTTGCAGCCCTAGTACACATTGTCTCTGACTATGGTATAATATCCAGAGTGATTATTTTTATTGAAAAGGTTTTTTCTCTCAACCAAATTATGTCCACACCCCAAAAAAGGTATTTCTGGAAATCCTACATATATCTGTCTTGCCTCTAATTGCAGGGTCCTGGATATCCTCCTGGGGCGTACCCTCACTACAGTGAAGGTGGTCATGCAATGCCTTCCAACCCCCCATACCCCACTGGCCAGCCTCTCCACCCAAACCCCCAGGCTGATGGCTGGGCGCACTCTGGTGCGTACACCCCCCCACCGCAGCAGTGGCAGCCAGGCCAGCAGCCTCCACAAAACCATTACGGAAATCCTGTCCGTCCAGCGCATCCTCCAGCATGGCCAGGGACCGGGACTGGTGCTCCACCGCCGTACCAACCCAAGGTATGAATGGGCAGCTATTCCAGCGTGATTTTTATAATTTTTGGAATGTTTTGTGAAGTAAATAAAAAGAGATGCATGTATGCTAAAACTAAGAAAACTGCATCGATAACTTTAGATAAGGTACCACATTTGTCTAGAAAATGTATCAGAAGTAAAAAGGCTAATATTTATTTGATAGTTTCAATTTTGGATGTTTGTACAGCTTGTATAAAAGCAGTCATTTCTAAACCATGAAGTCTTTGAACTTTGCCGTAAGTTATATAGAATGTCAAGTGTACTTACAAGAAGGTGACACAATTTAGAAGATGAAACTTTGTGTTTCTATCTGTCACCCTTATGAAAAATGCTGGAATGACGTATAATTTATTTGTTTAAACACATCTATACAACAAAACATCTATAATATTTTGGATAAAGTGAAATAATGTGTGAACTATATGAAGTGTATGTGTTATATGCAATTTACCAAAGCTGTAAGGTGCTTGAAAAACTTGAAAATGCACCTTGAAAATGCTGGACAAGTTGTAGAAATCCTGCAAATGATCAAGCTTTACCACATTATTGATTGATTTATAAGTCAATAGAAATTGTGTTTATATAGTGTTTCAAGTGATGATTATTGAATATCTATACAAACTTTTTTTTTATGTTACTATAGGACCAACAGCACCAACGTGCCCCACAAGTGGGACCTAAGCCCAGGCCAGCTCAGTCCATGAATGCCCCCAATGGAAAGCCTGCTGAAATAAGTTCACCTCCCCAGATGTATAACAAAACCGGGAGAGGTGAGCCTAATCCTTCACAAGGCGAGCCCCCACCCTCCGCCCCGGCTCCAGCTCCAGGCCAGGCTGGACCTCACCTTCTGAGCGATAACCCCGGCCTCGCTAAGGTCCAGCTGGTCATGGCCAGAATGCTTCTGCTTCAGGAAGACGTCGACGAGTTTGTTGGCAGAAAGACAGACAAGAGTTATCGGTGTCTGGAGGAACTGCTGACCAAAGAGCTGCTGGAGCTGGACTCTGTGGAGACTCAGGGACAGGAGAGCGTCCGGCAAGCCCGGAAGGAGGCTGTACAGAGGATCCAGGCCATTCTGGACCAGCTGGAGAAGAAAGCCTTCTAAACTGGACTCATGTACTGGTTTGTTGGTCTCTAAGTCTTGCTGTTTTCTTCTTCCAGATCTTCCATGGAAACCATGAGAGACCAGTCATCTTTCTATCTCTCTAAGCTGTGTTATCTTAAGGTTTTTTCCACCACCATGATTTGAAATGCCTGAAATAAACGGCATGGACCCAAGACCAAGACAGAGCAATTACTGGTTCACAGAATCAACCTTTAAAGCCTAATTATGCTGGTAAAAGCGATCAGATGGTGTTAGAAGTGCAGACTGATGGTTGTACATATCATAAGTGACTTTCAGCCTCAGTGAGTGACGGTGCTGGCTACACTACCTGACACTCTTGCTCAGCTCATCTTTAACGTCATGCCTTTGCCAGCATAATGCAGGGCGGAGTCACAGGAGGATGATTTTATTTAGTGCCACATTGAAACTGTAAGTGGTCTCTAACCTGTGATACAGATTATCCTCATGCTGTCCCTCAGGATTTTGGGTCGGTTTTAGTCTGATCCTACATTTAACAACACGTGCACTTCATTAGCTGTCTATTATTACATTTCACAGTCTGTTTGCATGATATTGTCCTCCCCCCCGATAGAGGCCATACACTTAGTTTTCCATTGTCACTTACACTGCTTTCCTTCTCAACTGTGCTCCCAGCCCTGCATGCACTGTAATGTCAGACAAGCACTCAACACAGTCATGACATCTCAAAGCTCAGAATAGGGCCTAGAGCGTAGCAGATTAGTGAAAACCCCCTGAAGACTGCTGTCCTCATTATTCCATCTTTTTGGATGAAATTTCTTCCTAAGTGCGAACCCAGAATCAGACCTACATATGAATGCCATGTATTTTACTATAGGAACTGCTGTTATTACAGATACATAGGACATAAGGAAAAGTTTAAAAACGACTTGAAAAGATGTTAAATTCTGTTCTTTTTATCCCTTTTGAACACTTGGAATATATAAGTCTAAGCAAGTGAATTGTATTTTCAGAATCAAGTGTTCAATCTGTTGCTGTAACAGTTGAAGAAAAAGATGAACTTTAACATTTAGGGTATTTTTTTGTGCTTAAGGACAATGTTTGTCACAGCACTTGGATCAAGTGTTTAATTTGGACATGTCACACTAATATCCTTGTTATACAAGTCCAGATTTGCACCATAATCCATTTTCTTTGGTAGAACAGGTCTTTTTTTTCCAATCATTCTTGAAGTGTTGATTTAGAAAAAAAAGAGTGCCATATTTCAGGGGATGGTTTTATATAATTAGAAAAAAAAAATAAAAATAAGATCACAAGCTTTGCATGAAAAAAAAATCACCTGCTGTATGTGTTCATTTTCCTGTGCTGTTAAGTTTCTGTTAAGATGGAGCACAACTGTACAGTTTCAGATGTAATGCATGTTTCCAACACACGATGGGAATCTTTGCCTGATAAGTAATTAAGTAAGAAAATAGCAGAGAAATAATTAAATGTCAGTATATTTTTTAACCTGTGACCAAATGAATTTTATTATTTCCCTTTGTTTCATATTGTATTCAAAAACCAATTCACGTAACAGAGCGAATTTATTTATAAAAATATTTAGGATCGTGTCAAAGCTTTTTTTTTTTTTTTTTGTAAGGTGGAAACTGCTGCATGGCTCCCTACATCTGCCAGGCAGCAGGCGGATCTTTAAATAGACGGCTATTTTGATGCAAAAGCATAACACAGGCCCCTGAGGGCTTGAGGCGCATGGGCTAGATTTAATGTGAGGGTCAAATGGCCTGACAAACCTTAGGGCACCCCGTGGTGAGTACATCTGAGACGAAGAATCCTGAGACTACAACCATCATTCTGCCTTGTTGGACGCAGTGCTTGGCAGTGTGAAATCCCCTTTCTACTGCTTTATTTTTTTAAAATAAGTTGCTGCAGACTGGAGCTGCCTTTTTTCAAAAATTTTGAATGTTTTATTGTCTACTTTTAAAGGACTAGAAATTGCCTAATTTTCTCGAAAAACTGCTGTGCCGTCAGAGAACCACACCGAAAAAGCAATGTCCTATACTTCCAAACTTCCCATGTCCTGGAATGATAAACCTCCTCCTCGGAAGGTGGAAATTGACCTGAGTTCACCCGGTTTAGCAGTGTTTGAACTGGAAAGACTCTTGTTTACTGGCAAGGCAATCATCAGCCATGCAGATGAAGTGTGGCCACATCTTTACATTGGTGACCAGTAAGTACTGAACTTTTTTTTCTTTTCAAACCAAAAAAAAAACTGGCTAGGCAAGAATGACTCATGACCTTGTAGTTGCTGTGTTTGTTGCTATTACAGATACTCGTGTGTGGAGTGATCTGAGGTCTTTGTAGAAATATAACCTGAGGCCAGACTTGGATTTAAGCCACATATGTCAAAGAGGAACTTATAAATCAGATTTAAATGCTGTATGAGTAACTTAAGACCCCACAAGTTGCATTCCACATTGGACACTTGTGTAAATTACAGCTTTGCTATGTGACAGTTTCCACTTATGCCTCGGCATGAAAGCATGCCGCTTAATACGTTCAAATGCATGCCTGGAATTGTCATCTAAATATCAATCACTTTGGAATCATCAATGTTCATGATTTTCAGATTTCTATAAAGCCTATTGCAGTCAAAGCAGTTGTGTCACAGACGGGGTCTACAAAAGTGTTTCTGCATTGTGCTTCTGTGGCACGGTGGAGGTTCTTTTCCAGTCATGCTGTGCCTTCATAAACCCCACTGGCGTTTTCTCTGCTGTATCTTCGCATCAATTCCTGCCTTAGCGGACAGGAGACTACTGAGATACCGGAAGGTATCCACATTCTTGAGAGTACTGACTTCAATGTGAAGGGCTTGAGATGTTCATTTAGGTGTATGTGATGGAGAATTTAGGTCTTCTGGAGGTTGATATCAAGTCCCAAGCTCTACTACGGAGGATAGTTGCAAGAAAAATGGCAAACATTATAACAAATATGAAACACATAACAATGGTTCATCAATAAACCTGAAACATTTGACTGAATCCTCCCACCTTGTCAGTGAATACAGAGTGTTGTGCTTTTCAGAGACAGTGCAGAGAACCCGGTCGACCTATCAAAGCATCGAGTCACTCACATCCTGAACGCAGCTCACAGTAAACGCAGAGTACAGCCAGACATCTACCAGAGCATGAACATCACCTACATGGGCATCGAGGCTCATGACTCCGTCGACTTTGACATGAGCGTCAACTTCCTGGCAGCTGCAGACTTCATCCACAGAGCCCTCAGCAGAGGAGGTGAGTGGAGGGGTGGGAAATTAATTTAAAGGCAGTTTTGTTTAGAAATATATGTTGCAATGTTAGTTTTTTTTTCTCTGATTCCCAGGCAAAGTGCTGGTGCACTGTCATGTAGGAGTGAGCCGCTCCGCCACCCTGGTCCTGGCTTACCTGATGCTGAGGCAGAACCTGAGCCTTGTGGAGGCTATTTGTGCTGTGAAAGAGAACCGGGGTGTCATCCCTAATCGAGGTTTCCTCCGACAGCTCATCAAACTGGACGGCCAGCTGTTTGGTAAACACTGAACGCTGACTGGGAGCATTACTGGTCAGGAGAGAGGTTATATATAATATACTTGAGATCCATGAGTTTTGGAATATGTGTTTCCCATATGCATCTATATGGAACCTTTTTTTTCCAGAACATACTGCAGGAAAAGATACTTGATACTTAATTATTTACTTACTTAATTATATTTAACTCCCAGTAAAGTTTACTCTTTCAATGCACTGGTGTCATTTTAGACAATAAAGTTTATTATTAAACTGTAAAATATTCTGCCCCCTTACATATGTTTGTCAGTGTTTGATAACCACATTTGATGGATAATTAAATAAAAAAAATATAGTCATACTCAATCACAAAATAGATGACTTTAGACGAAAGATTTGTAACTAGACTTATATAACTATAAATAATATATCGGCTTAAATACTGACACCAGATTTTTTTACCCCACAATATTGGTAATGATATTGCTCCTAATAAAACAGTATCAGTCAGGCTCAATTGGTCAGATTTTAAGCATCCATAACAAAAGGAAATTATTAATTAATTAATTAATTATAATTATATAATTTAAATATATAAGATATAGTGAATTTATAGTATTTTCATTTCCTAAAGAAACGTTCAGATTCTCGTCACTTCCTGGATCATGTTTTAAATGCCCTTAAAGGCAAAAATATTTATATTCTGTCAATTTGTACATGTTATAATGTAAATGGATTAAAGTTTTACATTAAAAATATGAATGTGATGCAGTTTTTTTGTCAATGTCTGGTTGTCACTTTCTACATGATACTGAGGCTGGGCTCAGAGTCGGTCATAATAATCACCACCATGTTTTAAGTTCGAAGTAAACAGCAAAGTGAAGCAAATTATTGGCAGCAGTCTCAGCTCGATGCCATCACTACCCGGCACAAATGCAGGGGTTGAGCAAATAAGAAGTTGAGATAGAGAATAAACAAAGCCAAAGTTCAGTTGCTGTGATCAATATTATAAAAGGAGCATCTCCCTCAGTCCTGTCTGTGCTTCACTGTCTGTGCTTAAACCAGGAGAAGGTAAGTGGCTAAAAAGTCTCAGATGAATTACTCACTTACATGTTTAACAGTTAAAAACTTTGTCTGAGATGTAACTCTAGACAGACTGGAATCAGCAAATCTATGAGTGGTTATAAAATGTAAATTCTTCAAAATGATTACTCTTTTTATCCTCCTGTTGAAGGTATATTGAGCCCTGGTAAAGTTTTCATTATTCCTCAATAACATCAAATATTCATGACAATCCTTGAAACTTCATTGCAAACTTGATATTTCTCTGTAAAATAACAAAGGCCTATAACTAATTGCAGTGTACACTTACTTAGATGGTTATGTTGTTTAGCTTGTGTGATTTCTTTATTCTAAACACTATGTGTAAACACAGGGAGAAAAATAATCTGCTTTGCAAGATGTCATATACCTGTGTAGTAATCAATAATAAGTAATGTTACAGGTCACAAACAGAAATCTGAATCAGAAACTCATCCAGCTAATACAGAGCTTATTGAAATCAGTCTTCAGGTCTTTCTGATATTTTTTAAATGCTAGTAGTGATAATAATTAGAATATAAGACAAGAAATTTAGCAAGTGCCATCACTTTATTTTGCGGGCATACAAAAACAGAATAAACATAAAAAGATAAGATAAGAAGTAGGAAAATACACACAGTAGTGAAGCAGTAATAGCACTAAAGCTGCAACTGGAGATCGCTGATAGTTAAGTGTGGAGAAGTGCTGTCCATTAATCCCCCTGCTCCTCCTCCAAACTCGTACGCTGTTACGTAATACCAAGGCCGGAGTGTGAGTGAACGAGGGGAAGTGTAACTACTAATGAAACGCATCATTGGATTCAAATGTTGCTAAGCCCTGATTGGTGCATGGACTTCCTTAGCCTTTCTAAATACTTCCTACTTAAAACCAGTAAGAAAAGCAAAGGACAAATACATTTAAGATCACAGAACTGTTAAAAGAGAGTTAGGAAAATAGGCCTTTCAAATAATGTTGCATGACTAATTTCAAGAGCAAATATTGAGTAATCCAACTAAACATTGCTACACTTTTGAACTTTTGTCCTAGTTCACGATGATGCACGCAACAGTGGGTATCTGGATCTTATCAGCAGTGATCTGCGTGGCGACAGGCCATCACCATGCTGGCCATGTCCACGATCAGGACACTACAGTCAACGACAGCTCCAACAGTGTCTCACTGGTGAATTCAGCCAAAAAGGAGTTTGCCTACCGTCTGTACAGGAAGTTAACAGCTCATGCTGACAACGAGGGCAAGAATATCTTCTTCTCCCCAGTAAGTGTGTCTGTCGCCTTGGCTGCCTTGTCCGTAGGAGCACGGGGGGAGACCCACCGTCAGCTTTTCAGTGGTCTGGGTTTCAACAACACCCAGCTGACGCAGACAGATGTAGATCAGGCCTTCCAGATTCTCCTCGAAGCGGCACGAGCTCAGGGAGACAGCAGTGAAGGAACGGCTGTATTCGTAGACAACCGCTTCAAGCCACAGCCTGAGTTTCTGGAGACCTTGAGGCGCTCCTACCTTGCAGATGGGTTCAATGTCAACTTCACCCAAAGCAAAGACAGTGCTGATACCATCAATAAATACGTGGCGGAGAAGACCAACGGGAAGATAGATAAGCTGGTTGAAAACCTGGATCCAAGCACAGTCATGTATCTCATCAGCTACATCTACTACAAAGGTAAAACGTGAGATCTGGCATGTGTCCCTAAAACCCTTACTACCATGCTATTTAGTATGCCAGAAACAAGATTTAGTACGCCCCGAAACATCTCAATTGCAGGATGCAAAGCTACCAGGAAGCCTCATGGCACTAAATTGTGCAAGCCAGTATTTCCTGGCTACTCTCACCCACAATCCTGAAGCATATAGAGAGCAAACAAAAAGACATATTTGTAAATTAGCATCACCATTGGGTCTATTGAGAATTATGGTGTATTGGATTCGGGATCAGTGCAGAAAAGAAGCTCCGTAGCAAACACGTTTCTGATGCTTATGTGCTTTGTTCAGCAGGATAATCTTCACAAATAACTTTATAAAGTTTAAATAACCTAATAATTATAATAATAATAATAATATTAACCTAATCTACAATCTACAAGAGTTTGCCAGAGCTCTGAAAAACATGACTAGAGGCTGTAAGACAGTGCCTGTATCCAGTATGATGATGTTTTATGTCCCTGACAGCCACTGCAGTCTCACGTTAAAACTTCAAAATCCACAAGGTGGTGTATTTGATAAAGTATTTTATATCGAACTACAAAAACACAAACCTCTCTTAAGCTTATGTTGGACCTTATTTCAGGCATCTAACCAAAAACCCATTCGAAATCCTCATTGGGTTTGAGAGGAGAGACCCCAGGGCTCTAAAATGCTAACTTTTACTTTAAGACCTCATTCCTGTGGCGCCCTCTATGAGCAAGAGCGCGCTGTCAGGATGAATTAACATGTTCCAATTGACCTTCTTTATCTACTGTATTTTCCCCACCCTTGAGACATGCCCTGTAAAAATGTATGCAGTTTGAAATGAAGCACCTTAAAGTTTTATGTACCAACCATAACTTGTGTGTTTTATTTCTGCTCATTGATGAACAGGAAAATGGGCAACTCCATTTGATCCTAAGCTCACCAAGGAGGACAGTTTCACGGTCGATGAAAACACCAAGGTTGAATTGACACCATTTCATTAGAACAGATTTGAGCTCCACTAATTCTGCATTATAATGTATCCTGCATACTGTGAGCCTTTTCTTATTAAAGTACTTCATGTTTAAACACTAATTTTCCAGGTTCCAGTCCAGATGATGAATATGGAGGACAGGTTTGATACCTATTATGACCAGGCCCTTAACACATCCGTCCTCCACATGCCCTTTAACAGCTCCTACTCCATGCTGCTGTTGTTGCCTGATGACATGGCGACGCTGGAGAACAATGTCTGCCCAGGCCATGTCACCAAATGGTTGAAGTGGATGAATTCCAGGTTTGAAGATTCTACAATCTTCTTTAAATTCTTTGTTTCTAATATAAAAGGTTTGACACAGTATTAACAACAGGGCTTTTTCCTGTCAGATCAGTCACTGTATGTTTGTCTATTACCCATTGTTTTTTAGGACATATGATGTATATATTCCAAAGTTCTCCATCAAAACTTCCTACACTCTGGATGACGTGCTGGCTGAAATGGGAATGACAGACATGTTTGGTGATCGTGCAAATTTGACTGGCATTTCAGAGGGGCAAAAACTGGCAGTTTCAGAGGTAAAGACAGTGTTTTCCCGATCATATGTCCTTCCCTTTTTTCTTTATTATTCACCTCATCTTGCCTCCATTGCACTGCAGGTTGTGCACCAAGCTGCGCTGGATGTTGATGAGGCCGGAGCCACCGCTGCAGCTGCCACAGGCATCGGCATCACACTTCTGTCCTTCCGCCACATCCCTGTCTTGAAGTTCAATCGTCCGTTCATGGTCCTCATCGTTGAACGCAACACAGAAAACATGCTCTTCATGGGCAAGATTATCAACCCAAACATCTGATGGAATGAGATCTTTGTGTTTGCTCAAGCTGACAAGCTGTTGCATCACTTATAAAATACTGAGGAAAACATGTTCTGTGGTCTTCTTTTTTATTGACTGAGCGTGGAGCACACAGTGTTTGCTTTGATATCCCTTTTTGATTGTTAAATAATAAACATAGAATATTAACAGCAGTTGGCATTTATTATAGTAAAAATGGAAAAACACTCAGTTATAAGTACAAGCCCTGCACTGAAATGTTACTGAAGTAAACATATGTATGGGTAAGTATAACCAGAAAAATCTGTTTTTATAATGAATACAATAAATACAAGGACTTCAAGAAGCTAGGGTGCCATGATTTCGAAAAAAAAATTAATTGACTGATACGGCAGCTGCCATATGAGTTACAATATTGGAGAGAATTCTAGTTTTTGTATTGTTGTCATTCTTATTCCAACAAGTGGAATTTAAACCCGTAATCTCTAATGGAAAGCCTGCTGAAATAACTTCCCAAATATACAACAAACCTAGGGTCGAGCTCCATAGCTAAAAATTTCAAATGACCTTTATATAAAAGTTGTTGAAGCCCAGGAAACGATTAACCTCCTTGTGACTAGAGGGAGTAGGCCAGTCTCTGCCCCACTAACCTTTCCAGGGTCCATCTTGACCACCACAAATCCCAGACATTTTTTACTTGTCCTTCTTCCTTATTCTGACCAAGTGATAGGCATTTCTGACCCAGTTTCTTAACGGAGTGAAAGTACATGAATGAACAGATACTAATAAGGTGCAGGAGCACAGGTAATAATAAAAGAAAACGTGAAAGACAGAAAAGTAAACAAATAAAAAAACAAATGAATGAATGAAAAATAAACTAATAAACGTGGGTACTTACCAAAGGCAAAAAAAATAAGCTCAAATGTATCTAAATAATTCTTCTTTTATAGTGCATATACACAAGATTTATGGTTATCTATAGGTTTAAAAGATTAAAAAAACATTATACATTTATTTCTGAATGGTACTACTAAGGATGGGCAACCTTTGGAGTATATAGATTTATGAAATGTATTTAATTCTTTACCCTCATCCAGTAAATCATACAGTGTCTGGGCAACTCACTGCAGTCTCCTCACCCGACTGTTGGTGGCAGTAACACGCCCTGTGGAGTATTTTTCTACTGGAATTAAAAAGAATCCGCAGAAGAAGAAGTTTGTCGCGTTTTGATTGGACGGCTGTAAGTTTGTTTCAGACATGGCCGAAACAGCAGGAGAAGGACCGCAAGGAGGACGATATTTTAACAAAGAGAGAATAAAATACAGCCCTGAGGAGGAGGCCAGACTGGAAAGGCAACATTTCTGGAGAATAATCGATGCTTTTAGGTTTTACAGGTACAATGACAACGCTTGAAAATAAAGTGCTGGCCAGGTAGCGACAGTTTGTGTCAATAAAGGATGTCGTTAGCAAATGAATAGCAAAGAAAATATAACCAGGTTTGGAGGGAAAACTGCTAATTTAGAATTAATGTATTTACGTTTTGGTTCGCGACGCCCAGTCGCTTGCATTAAACCATCTTCCTGTGGCATTAATATGCGAATTTGCTGACTTAGCTCCACTTGTGTCATAGCATCATCTCATCCTTTCTCCTCTCACACAAGTTAAACAATAGCAGTTAAAGGTATAATATGTAACTTTTCCGGATTAAAATGGGTAAAAACGACCGGAATGTGCCAAATATTTATGTTGAGTTGTGTACTTTAATAATCGGAATTTTTTAAAACCATTTTAAACACAGATATATTAGTAATTTTAATCAAGGTAACGGTGTGTTTCATTTGATCGCCTGTCAACGGCATTGTATCCACTTTGCGCATGCGTCAGCATTGTGGTTGCTTGTCAGAAGCTGCGAAACAAACTTTGACAGGCAAAGTTGCAGCTCCAACTAATAACGAAGATGTGCGTGTGTGGATGACTAAAAACTAGCAACCTGTGTGTCTCATCTCTCCCAGGCTACATATCACCTTGGCAGACAATAGTCACCTGCCTGAAATTGCATACTTTTCCAGTTTAAGCCACATTCAATACGCTTTTCAGATATTGTGTTGTTTGTTATGTTTCGACTGGATGAAGGATTTTACTCATGGAACGTCTGGATCTTAAGTTATCAGAGAAACAAGCCGATTAAATGTTGGCAGCAGCTCAGTTCTTCCTCTGTCAGTTGAACAGCGTATGTTTGTTGTGGAGAGGAAATCTTAGCAACAGAAAAGCATTTAAAGACAATGAAGAGAGTAAATAACCTAGAAACCATTTGTGCCAGAGTGTTAGACACTCACTGCATCAGTAAACAGTTTTTCACCCAATTGTTCCTCATGAGAGTGACTGATGTTATGCCACAGGGGTCATAAATAAGGCTTGTAAACTGTTGCTCTGCCTTCTGTTCTTGTCAGGGTCCATGTTCAGGAGCAGGTCAAGCGTGCAGAGCGTCAGTTTCTGAGCCTCCCGCAGCACCATCAGAATTTACTGCCAAATGTTTTGTCTAACCTGACTCGGATCCGCCAGTGTGCGGACCACAACCAGGAGATTCTGCAGGCCATCGTCCACAACAGCCTCCACATGTTTGAGAACATCGAATATGGCGAGAGGGTAAGTCTTCACTTGTCTACATATACAGTAGATCCAAAACGGCATATAGGTACATTTTGTTGTTTTTTGTTATTTATTCAAGGAGCTTTTTTGTGTCTTCTGCCAGGAGGATCCGCGGAAGGCGCGGCCATCCACTACTTTTGACATGGACAAGCTAAAGTCCACCATAAAGCAGTTTGTCAGAGACTGGAGCGAGACGGGCCGGAATGAGAGGGACACTTGCTACCTTCCCATCATCCAAGAAATCCAAAGACTATTCCCAAGTGACCAATAGTAGGAAGCACATACGCTCACTCACACAGACTTCCACACAAACACCTGACTGCATGCTGTGATACCTGCATATTAAATCTTACACTATTTCATGTGCTATCTTGCAAACATTCTGATGATGTTGACTTTCTTCATGTTTTCCATGTGATATGTGCATTTTGTACATTTTTTATTATGTCAGTGATGTGTCTAAGGTGAGCGTGCTGATTCCGGGTGCTGGGCTCGGCCGTCTAGCCTGGGAGATAGCACGGCTGGGTTATATTTGCCAGGGCAACGAATGGAGCTTCTTCATGCTCTTCTCTTCAAACTTTGTTCTCAATAGGTACAGCATATACTGACTCTAACACTCCTGTGATCCAGCTGCTTTACACAACACATCAACTTTTTATGCATATGTTCATGTAGGATATCCCCTGCTTGCATGAGGTGTAACTGCCTATAAATTGCTCTTAATTATACATCTTAATTTTATTATATTCAGTTATTTCTGGCAGTACATTTCTGACCTCATACTCTGTTGAATACCAACTTCCTGTCCTCATGAATTTGTACTGCTTCATCCAGGTGCGAACAGGTGAACTCTTTTACCCTGTACCCGTGGATCCACCAGTTTAGCAACAACAAGAAATCCGCCGACCAAACACGAGCAATCACATTCCCCGATGTCAATCCTCAGAGCTTACCGCTAGATGCAGACTTCTCCATGGTAGCAGGAGACTTTGTGGAAGTCTACAGGGACCCAGGTCAGTAGAAGCAGTGTGCATGTTTTGCTTTTATAGTGTCT
The DNA here is from genome assembly GCA_903364295.1 of Serranus cabrilla. NCBI lineage: Eukaryota > Metazoa > Chordata > Actinopteri > Perciformes > Serranidae > Serranus > Serranus cabrilla. Next base: position 124,123 of record CAFUXE010000536.1, read on the forward strand.
CTGAATTAGCATGCTTTCATACTGTGTAACCCCTTAAAGACAGCAAGTGCTTTGTGTTTACATCTGTCCCTTAAGGAATTCTCAGTTGAAATCACTTTTGTCCTCCTTTTAAATTATCCTTTAAGTGTAAACTATCCTCAGAAAGCGAGTACAAGTAACTGTGTATCTCCCAGTGGCCTTTGTCACATCACAAAATAAAAAAAATGCAGTGTTTTGATTTCTGTTTGCAAAAATCACAGAAAACATCTGAGATTATGTTTGGACTTAATTAAGGAAACATATTTTTACACGAGTCCTTTGATTGATTTTCCTAACTGCCATGAATAAATATTAGCTCAACAACACAAAGAGGTTTTACTCCAGGCTTTAAGAATGGGTTACAAATCATTGACTGTATTCAAATACAGCTGAATTGTTCTTGAAATGTTCTCTAAGAAGCACAACTTTAAACGACCCCCAAATAAGATAAACCACTAAGACTTGAGCAAAATGATGAATAATGAATGGTGAATTGATGGCAACATTGTTCCAAAGTGATCATGTTATAATTGTCTGTTTCAGAGTCCTGGGACTGTGTGGCGACCTGCTTCTTTATTGACACAGCTCATAATGTCATAGAGTATGTGGAGACAATCTGGAACATTCTTAAGCCCGGTGGAGTGTGGATCAACATGGGTGAGTCTGCCTGTGTAAACACAACTCTATGTATATGTAAACTCACATGGACAAACTAAATCCTTTCCACGGGTAGATAACGTGCTGTTAAAACTGTTGATGTTAAAAAAGACTGATAGACCTGCAACTACCAGAGAAATACAGCCACATATGCTCTTTGTCACTGCAATAAATACAAAATACGAAGAAAGATTTCACCAACATACTCTTAACTAGCACTGCAAAATTCTATGAATATTCAATATAGAAATTTATGGGAAATAACAATGGAAGTGTATTAATTAATTTGCCAATAAATAGTAATTAGTCAAATACATACAGTGTTAAATGTGTCAAGTTAACTGATGGGGAAAGGTGATTTGAAAATGTGGGTCGACGTTGTGGGCTGTGTGCAAATATAGAGTTTAAAGTGAACAACTAATTAATAAAAGAAATGTTTGACAGAAAAGAATAGAGTGTTGCAGATCACATACATCAATGTTACTGTTTATGTATGAAAAAAGTTTAACATTGAATGTAAATGTATCTCAACTTTTAAAATGAAATGGTCCTGCAGGTCCACTGCTGTATCACTTTGAGAACATGGCCAATGAACTCTCAGTTGAACTTAGCTATGAAGACATTAGGACGGCGATTGTTAACTTTGGCTTCCACATAGAGGTAAGCAAAGGGCTTTAATTTATATCCATTCATTTCAATTGTGGAATCTTGTTCCAGTATTAAAACAGGATTTCTATTTGTGCTGCAGGTGGAGAAACAATCAGTACAGACCACCTACACAGAGAACGACCGCTCTATGCTAAGATACATTTACGACTGTGTCTTCTTTGTGGCACGGAAACCTGCGGACCTGTACTATAACAAACAAGATGAAGAAGATGAAGAAGAAGATGACCAACAACAGAGTTCTCCACCAGCCGCTAAGTCACCACGGCGAGAAGGTACCGACTGCCTGACGTGACAGGAAATCCTTTTTAAAAAAAAAAACAGTGGACTTAGCAGTGTGCAACCATGACAAAACAAAGATTGGACTGACAAAATGAAAAAGAAAATGGACACAGAAGGAAAAAATCAGTGGACATACATTTTCTTTTTTTGTTTATTTTTTTATGATCCATCTCTCCGTTTCTCTGGAGAAACGTGCCTGACTCAGCAACCCTCAAAAACATCTAAATACTCTACATCTCCTGATACCGGGGTTTGAGATGAGTCGGTCGCCGTTGGGTTTTGTTTTAGTGGTCTTTGTGTGTTTTCTACAAGCCATGAAGACCAAATTTCTTTTAACTGCCTGCTCGACTGCCTGCGGTCCTACTAATTCTCATCTCCAATGACTTTCACTGCCTCAGAGTGTGTGTGTTTGTGCGTGTGTGTGTGTGTGTGTGTGCGCGCGCGCGTGTGTAAGGACAGCGTGATGTGCTCATTAGCTTTTGAAATCTATTTATTTTTTCAAATATGGTGCCAATTATCATGTCTACTCATTTACATTGAATATCAGTCCCTGAAAATGTAATCAAAACATTTCTTTAGCTCTTCAGGAATACGTTGTTTTAAATTTGGAGATGACTTTCATTGACTTTCCTGGTTTCTAATCACACTTTTGGAATAAAGCCAAACATTTTAAAAAATATGAATATTCAGAGTTTTTATATATTACGCTCAAGGCCAGATTTAAGTGTTTTCATTTATTTCAGCATTTTTGCAAGTGCTGGAAAAGCAAATCCAGAAATTTCCGTTCGGTTAACAGAGTTGTTTGCAGCAGTTAGTTGGAGTGCCTGCCACTTTCAGGCTCACAGACCCAAAAGTCTGTTTTCTTCCAAAGCTATGCAGTTGGAAAAAGCACAAAATTTCCAACAATTTAGCCAAAAAAAATATGTCTAAGAAATTGAAAACTGTCAATGACAGCTGGTTTAAAAATATGTTTTTCAGAATATGTTACAGCTCCTCTCCACTCTGACAATTGTTTCCCACCAACCTTCAAACCTAACCCTCAAACAAAGTGTTAATGTGGTTTGAAAGATGCATAATATCAATAATTTTTTTTTAAAGATATAGATCATTTTCAAGTTTGAATAGAGGTAAAGGTAAATGTATGCATCACTAAATAGTATTCTTCATGAAGAATTTGGTATTTCTGGTAAGAATGAGTAGCACATATGTCCAATATAAGCTGGATATTTTGATGTTTTAATTAATTTTCTATGTTGAATAATGTGGAAGGAGTGATTTTAAAAAAAAGGGAATATTCGGAATTAGAATGACGAAAACAAAGAAATAACTTGAAGTAGAAGGACTTCATGCCAAAATCTGCATTTTTATATATAAAATGTCTCAAAATAAAATAATAGTAAGTATTAGACAAAACTTTAACATCTGTATTTTGGAGAAAAGGGAAACAGGAAATGTGAATGCTGTGGGCGGGGATACACAGCAATGCTCTCCTCTGATTGGTTATCCAGACTGCCTCGCAATAAATGTACTACCGGTGCACGCTGTTGCGATTGAAGCTGCTAAACACCTCCGCGCTCAAGGCAGCTAATAAAAGCATCAAAATCCCAACGTGCTTTTGGATTACAGGTGTATATTAGTGTGCTGGCATCCATGGCGAAGAGACGCGCCGAGGACACTTTGCTGCACGACTCTACCACCAAAAGATGCTGCCGCTCACTTTGCGGTGTTGACGTGCAGCTGGAAAGCATGGTTCCTACCGGGGGTGTGAGCCCGCCATCCCTGCTGGCTTTACTGGGCAGCCGCTGCAGAAAGAGGCCGCTCTACTTCGAAGACCCGGAGATACAAGAAGAAGCAGCGGCAGCTCTTTATCGCAAGCCCCCACACTGCGACACCAGGAAGCATGCAGCTAATGTTTTGACGGTGCAGACTTCTGGAAGTTTCCAGGAACGGCGCAGCTCCAACACGTCCACGAGCTCCAAGAAGCGACCTCGCGAGGACTCCACGGGTGCAGAGACTGCGTGTAAAGCTAATGATAAGGTAAGTTATTGAGAATGGCGCAGAAGTTTTACAGTGTGCGGATAAGTGGGCTGTTCAGAGAGTGTAATGGCACTAAATGTCCACTAGGCTCCACCCTTTACCCATTATTTAGCTGTAGAACTATGACCTGGATGAATGAGAATATTCACAGACACTAGTTAGCTGTAAACATCTCTCAGTGGAAAAAAAACATGGACCCAGGACCGGCTAAACGTTACTGTTTTGGACATTTTTCCTGAACCTAACCCTTCTCTCTTTCTTATCACTCCCAGGCTGATGAAAACACCAACCCAGAAGACTGCAGCTACAACTCCTTCCAGTACTGGAGGGTCCCCTTACCTGAACTTAACCTTTCCCTGCTGGATGATGCCAGTGACTGTTTCCAAAGAGGAGATGAATCAAAAGTCAAAGACTCATCTTCTGAGGCGATGGAAACCTGAGGATGACAGGTGCAAGCGAGTCTGCTCTACTCTTTTATTACATCAGCAGTCAAAAACGTGATGAATATATCCTTTTCAGCAGATAAGAGACATAAAAAGCACATTATGGTTGCTTGAAATACATCCAGGTGAGATGCAACAACCTGATGTGGCAGACCGCCCAAGTAGCCCTGTCAGTGCTTTAGGTTGTGACTGAGCCTCATGTATGTGTAAGATCTCAGTGACTTAGCCGAAGCAACAATGACATCCGCACTGCAAACATACCGTTCTTGCAGTGTGGTGAAGTTTTAGTAAACCTCTGTGAAGGGTTGCCCATCCATCATCAAGTTGTAGATAGTTTCCACAGCTACGTGTGAAAAGTATGTCAGACAGCCTGCTGTGCTTTGGTGACTAATAATTTTTGTTTCGAGCAGAATCTCTAACTTGCAAACCTAGTATTTTATTAATATATTGAAAAGATTGGGTATGAAAAGTAGGTCTGCACATAACGTTTCATATTATAATCCATAATATCTTTCAGAGCCTGTTGTTCTGTGTAACTCATTCCAAAGTTGTTTATAGATTAGTTGTAAATGTTGGATACGTTCTTAACACCTTATTAAAGACTTTCCTGTTTCAGCACTTCTGTTACATGTTACTGATAAACTTCACTGCCAACCAGTGTCTCAGCCACTTGTTTCCACTGGCAATAGAAATTTTTTTCTGTACTCTGTGATTATATTTTGGTTGATTTTAATACCAAAATAAATTTTAAATATTAATAAATTGATTTTAATCGATTTATTTGTTCAGGTAAGTGCCATTTGATTTATTGGCAAAATGACAGTACAATCAAACAGTGGTGGAATAATAATGAAAAGTACTGATACCACATTGTGGAAATATTCTACTACAAGTTAAAGTCCTGCATTCAAAAAGTAAAAATAAAAAAGTACCAGCATCAAAATGCACTTATCAAAAATAAAAGTAGCTGTTATGCACAATAGCCCCACTGAAATTCTTGTATAGCCTTTATTACAAATATATTGTTGGATTATTGTTGATGCATTTATGAAAGCAGCATTTTAATTTTCTCAAGAAAGGACTCTTTATGGACTTAATTTTCTGTTATGAGGTTTAATAGAAAAAAAAAAAGTTGAAACACTTTAAATTTATC
>CAFUXE010000536.1:129517-141451 GCA_903364295.1 Serranus cabrilla
TACAAGTCCCCTTAAAATTGTATCTACGTACAGTACTTAGTAACATTCCACCACTGCAAAAAATACTCAACACTATGGCCATAACTACACAAATATACATTTCCATCACCCCTCTTCTTCAGACTTTTCCCAGTCTGTAGACCAGGACCTGGATGGGGGACTCCTCAGTCCCTGCAGCATTTGTTGACAGCTCCGGAGGTGAAAGAATCCTGAGTGTGTTTGAAGGAGGAGGTCATGAACTCCTCTCGGCCTCTTCAGAAAGGCTCTCTGCCCTTTGGACCCGCGGCTGATATGAGGGCAGTCAGTCCTTGTCAGGATCATCATAAATCAAGTGGTGGGCTTTTCACTCAAAGTTTAGTCTCACATGTTACACGTTTGTACCTGGAGTCCACAGACATGGTAAGTTATGACTTTAATACTTTTATCTCCTGAAGAAGCCAGCGGAGTGTATACAAAGTTAGCAATTTATGACCGTTGTAAAACTATTTATTAAACGCAACTTATTAGCTGTTATTAGCAAATGGCTAATGTTAGCAACGTTTGCATGTGATTTTATTTTAGCTAGCTGTAGGAACACGTTATGTTAATGCTAACCTAGTTAAATGTCAAGTAACGTTTGGTTAGTTTGCTTTGTATTTTTTTTTATCCTCTTCAGAATAAACTTTAGATTAATATTTTATTATTTTTTTTACAGCGTAACTTCCTCTTTCCATTTAAGGCTTTATAGCTATGGGTTTCAACCGGGATTAATCAAGACTTTATGCTACTTTATATTTGCGTTAATAACGTTACTTAGCTTTTAAGATTAGTTACTTCTGTAACATCGTTTCTACCTGGGTAAAAGTTTAGCTTGGAGACTGGTACTATGAATCTGCATTAACATTATGTGAAACTCTTCTTACTTTAAGTATAAGTTACACTTAATCATTAGAAAACAACGACTGTGAGGCAGACAAGTTCCTTTAGAGAGATTACATCATGTTTTATCATGGATAGAAATTTAAATATATGTCATAAACAATGCAAAAAATGCTGTGAAAAAAACAAACAATTATAACGGTATTTTTCACCTAGTAACCCCTACAAAGATAATCAATATTGCAACAAAATGGTAGGTTTGACTATTGATGTTTTCAAAAAATATTTACACCACAAGATTTAAAAGAATAGTAGTGGTAGGTTCATAAAATTATCTTTCCTACAGCCTTTAAAATCAGAAGGAAAAACAACACTTATGTCATATTACCATATCCAAAATAAAATATAAATATAATCAATATTATATTGATATATTTCCCCCAGGCTTACAATGCAATACTTTGTGTAAATATTTATCAAGAATGTTAATAAGGGACGCCTCATGCAGAGCTGCCTCATGCTTGCTCACCTCTTTGATTATGCAAAAATATTGATTTAACATGCACTAGATGGCCATTCATCTGCTGCATAAGTAACTATATGAATATATGTATAAATTCCCATAAAGAGCAGAGGATCTTTAAAGACGTGCTTTATGTTTTGTAGCAACTCTAAAAGCAGCAGCGCATGCTTAACAACTATTAAGGTATCGGTATTACAATGGTATTTAATGGTTAACTATTGGAGCTTTAACAAAATATTTACATCATTAGATTTAAAAAAAATATTAAGTAAAGTGGATGTAATGAGGTGCAGAAAGGCAAATAATACAACATCAAGCCTTGTCTGGTAAGTTCACAAAATTTTGCTACAGCATTTAAAATGAGAAAAAAACACTTCCATCATATTACAATATCCAAAATTTAAGATGATCTAATCTATAAAATATTGATATATTTCCCAGTCTTACAATGCAACACTTTGTCTCAATAATTGTCAACAATGCTATTAAGGGATGCCTCATGCAGAACTCCCTCATGCTTGCCCACCTCTTTAATTACAGTGTGGTAAATTCACACAAATTTGTCACACACGGCCTTTAAAAATCAGAAAAAAACAACACCTATGTCATATAACGATATCCAGAATGAGGGACTTCTCATGCAGAGCTGCCTCATGCTTGCCCACCTCTTTAATTATGGAATAATATTAATTTAACACCCACTAGATGGCCATACATGTGCATAATTATCCATATGAATATATGTATAAATTCCCATATAGAGCAGATGATCTTTAAATTATTGCTTTATGTTTAGTCAGTTTTGTAGCATCTCTAAAGGCAGCAGTGCGTGGTAAACAAGTGAGGTTTATAAATAAATATATTTATTGTAAAAACACTGAGCTACTCTTGTGGACCCTGTTTAGTGTTTACACAGTCCGACCCAGGGAAGCAGCACACCAGCCCCCAGCCATGTGTACTTGTCTCAGGAAGGGGATGTGTGTATGTTTCCTACCAACAATTCGCTACAAAGTACGGCCATTGTTAAATTTGTCAAGGAAACGGACCACAGGAGCAGGACAGACCAGGCAAGCATGAGTAAGAGACTGCTTTGAAACTGAATGAGGGGCTGACTCTTATATCTCACATCCCACCAGTGTTTTTTAAGAGTGCAGTTCAGGTTTCTATGACGGGGAGGGACCTACAGTTAGTTCCCTGTGGGTCCAGCATGTAGGCTGCTGCCGGCACTGCAATGAGCTTCACTGAGAAGGTCAGTGATTACATTTTTGTCAGGAATAGTGTGTTTTCTTGCTCGAGGAGGAGTTTGACAATGCAGCAGAGAAGATTGCGCCTAACTGCTCCAGGATCTGTGTACTGAAAGTTAATATATTCTCTTCTCACTCCAGTCACGAAAGTCCTGGATTGAGGAAACCTTCTTCAAGAGAGAGTGTGTGAAGTTTATCCCTTCATCTCGGGACCTACATAGGTAAACTGATTGCATTGAAGCGCTTCCAAAGAACTGTTTAAATGCATGTTTTTATGATTCTCAGAAAAAGTCAGGACAATTTGTTTAGTCTGTAAAGTATGATATTATCAGCAGTGGTCGGAAACAACATTTTTCTGAGAGCAAAACTATTTGGCACTCAGCCCTTCCTTCCAGGAATAGAGACCATGTGGATTCTTTGATAATGTGTTATTTCCTGTTTCTTACAGATGCAATCCAGTATGTCAAGTATGCCAAAACTTGATCAGGTATAATCTATGAATCAAGTGTTTATATGTATCTTTACACCATCCTCTACACCCCCTCCTCCTCCCCACACCCGATTCCAGTGAAACTCTGTTTTATTGTTGTGTGGGTTGTTGTGTTACGTTTCCTGGAAGTTAGTGTTAGTCGGAATGTAGGAGATTTCTGAATAAGTGAGAGATGTGTGTGAATGTGGGCAGTAAAATGAATAAACACAACCCTGACAACATAGAGATGTAGACCCAAGGAAAAGGGGAAGTGAAGAGGAAGGGAGGGAGACAGGAAGGGGAGGAATTGCCTGGGAAGCCTGTGATAAATAAACTAGAGGGAAGCCTGTCAGGTGTCATTTTATTACGCTTTTATAACGCTACCTTGATTTTGGAGCTTTTTTAAAATTAAGGCTGCACAATTTATCAAAATGTTATCAGTACTCCAATGTGTGCAAAATATGTGCCAAAGTACTGAATTAAGTATTCAATGATCTAAAATTATAATTTCCTCCAATATCTTTAATCACATCACAATAATGGTATCACTTTTTTTTTTTGATGCACTGGTTAATTTTGAAGTTTTGGTCTATTTTTCTCCCATAACACGTTTTCTTTCAGAATACTGATAGGAAAACATCAAAAACAAACATATAGGTGTTTATCTAACTATATTTTGTAGATTTCTCCTAAATTCACTCAAAACATTTAGCATTCTATTGCAAAATATGTTTCATGTGTGTTATATTGTTGTTGCTATGAATTAGATACAATATTTTGTCTTCAAATAGTACTTTCCAAATTTATAAGCAAACACTTACCAAATGTAACTGAATGATGTGTAGATACAAAAAAAGGAGCATCTCTGAGTTTCCTCCACCTGCTATCCTCTTTCACATAATCTCTCTTTGGCCAGATGTTGTTGTGGCCGCCTGATGGGGGAGCACTCTTGGCAAGAGTCCCTTCCCCCCATATCCCTTTATCCTGGTCCTGGACAGGACCTGGAAGAGGACTGGTCCATAGAGCTCCACACCAAAGCCAGTCCCACCAATGCCTATGGGACCGTAGACTTTCAGGACACTGCCACACGAGTCTGCCGGGCCAAGGTGTGTGAGTCTACTAACAATATGTCACATACAGAAGATGAAACCAAAAAATGAAAGTGAATGCTTGTTCAGGAATGAGTAAGACAGGGATTCGGCTTTTGTTTGTGGTGTAAACAAGTTTTGGCTTGCTATGATCTCAGATAGTATCTAAAAGTCATGTCTTTCCTGTCCAGTATGTCCGTGTGGCTGTGGACTCCAAACCAGAGTTGCTGTTCCAGCTGATGCAGAGGGAGTGGCAGATGGAGAGGCCCAAGCTGCTGCTGACTGTCCAGGGGGGCTCCGAAAACTTCACCCTGCCCCTAAAAGTGAAGCAGGCCTTCAGTAAAGGTCTGATCACTGCGGCTGTCAGCACCGGGGCGTGGATCCTCACGGACGGCATTAATACAGGTAGATGCTCAGTGTCAGTCAGGATTTATTACTCTTGGACAACACTGGATATTGGGGCATTTTCTGCAGGGCTGAAATGTAACTAAGTACATTTACTCAAGTACTGTACAAATGTGTATAAATAGACTTTACTTGAGTCTATTTTTTCATGTCCTTTGTTCTTATACTCCACTACAATTCAGGTAAAAAATAGTTTCTGATTGACAGAAATTAATTAGCAACTAATTTAATAAACATTTAATGTCAGCTTTTCTTTTAGTTTTTGAGGTTTTTGAATTATTTCTTTTAGATTTTATCACATTTCCTTGATTATACTTTTTTACTTTTACTTAAGCCACATTTACTGTGCAGGACTTCTACTTGTAATAGTGTATTTTCATTTTGTGCTATTAGCACTTTTAATAGGTGAAGAATCTTAGTACTTCTTCAACAACTGATGGCAGTTTAAAGGTACAATAAGTCCTGATTTGAAATTATTACAGAGCCCCATGTTCCATCATGTCTGTATGATGTTCAGTCACCAGAAGGTTACATTTTAAATTGCCTGTACATTTCTATATGCTGTTGTAAATGTCATTTCTAATCATGTTGTTGGACTTTGTGGAGTCTAGTAGGTGTGTTCACATGTAAGGATTCCAGTGCATTTATGTCTTCATTTGTTTCTAGTTACACAAGATTTTTTTTTTTATCATGCAGCGAAAAGGTGTGATTTAAGAGCAGGTTTTGTTTTATTTATACTGCAGAACTGTATATTTACTGTGCATTCAGCTGCTCTTTACACACTCCTCAGGTGTGTCTAAGTATGTGGGCGAGGCAGTGAAAACATTCGGGAGCCACAACCTGAGGAAGAGAAACACAGTCGGCATCACTCCATGGGGAGACATTGAAAACAACACAGACCTTATAGGCAGAGACGTGAGCATGAAGAAGATCTTATGTATTTCTAACATTTCCTGCTGCATTCTTTTACTAAGACCGACTCCTGGGCTTCCCTTCATGTGACTTTTACTGGTTCAGGTTTTCAGGCCCTACCAGCCGCTGGGGAATCCTCTGAGCAAGAGGGCCTGCCTTAATGGTTTCCACTCCCACTTTCTCTTGGTGGATGATGGAACGCTGGGAAAACATGGCTGCCAACAAGGCCTCAGGAGGAAACTGGAGAAACACATCCAACTTCAGAAGATACACCCTCGTGAGTCAGTGTGTTTGTGTGTGTGTGTGTGTTTGCAGTACAGAAAAGCTCAGGGGTTTAATGTTATATCACCATCTCTTCCCTTCTTCGTAGGACTGAACCAGGGAGTGCCTGTGGTGTGTGTGGTGGTGGAGGGAGGCCCTGCCATCGTGTCCACCGTGCTGGACTATGTTAGCAATGTGCCCCCTGTGCCAGTGTTTGTGTTCGAGGGGTCGGGTCGGGCTGCTGACCTGCTCGCCTTCTTACACAAGCAGACTGCTGCTGACAGGTATATTTACACCCACCTGTCTGTATGTGTTGTGTTAATGTTTTAACACAATTTTTTTTAAAGTACTGATATCACCACACAACTTTTCACCCCGATGAGATATATTGTGACGTTATAATATTTCGTAAGACTAGATCTTGTCACAACCCTAGTAATTAATCTCTCAGTGTCTTCAAAAATGTGTGGCGTAATTTCCAAAATGTCCAATCTTGCCTCATCTTAAAAGGAGCCACGTGGTTGCAGTATAGTGAACCAATTGATATTTTTTCAGCCAATCTTCTGTTGAGTTTTTACACTCTAAATTTACAGTCAATAGTTATAGAGATAACTACTAACCAGTTTCTGTTGAGACACATTTTGCTAAATAGCCGAACATAACTCAAACTTTCTCTGCATTTCGTAGGCAGTTGGATGCTGACATTAAAGAGGACTTCCTTGTCAGGATCGGAGATGTGTTTGGAGTAGAGATAGCAGAAGCCACTGAGCTCTACGGTCTCCTCCTGCAGTGTATGGAGCACAGACAGTCTGTGAGTTAAATACCATCGGGGAATGTGTATGTTGTGACTCAACGCACGGACTACTCACACTACTAAAATGTTTTTAAACAACAGATAACCATCTTTGACTCGGAGTCAGAGGACCAAACAGCGCCTGATGCAGCCATTTTGACAAGTAGTCTCAAGGGTACCTATATATATATATATTTCTCCTCTTGGTTGTGCCAATGAACATTTTTCACTGCAGACATTTTGACATGTGATAGCAGAAAAAAACACGGGTGCAAATCGCTGCACTTGTTGCTGCAGGCTTGTTGTTGTGCTGGTCAACTCACCTGCAGGACTTACTGGCCTCATAAATGCTAAATCTGGACTTTTCCTGCTATGACAAGTCAAAATTTCCATTGTGAGAAAGGTTTATTATATGTATGATTGCTGTGATATAAGTTCTCATGAGTGTACTTTATTCTGTTTGATGAAAAGGTACGAAGGCCAGTCCTGCAGAGCAGCTGAGCATGGCATTAGCCTGGGACAGGGCTGACATTGCACAGAAAGACGTCCTGTTCTACGGACAACACTGGCAGGTAAGACAGATTTCTGTGTGTTTATACTCATGCAAGACACAGTAGCACAGGTCTCCACAGATGCAAGAGCTTTGAGCATGCTCAGAGGTGTTTAGAATAGGATGTGAATAAGAAAGAAGAGGCAGAAAAGAAGCAGCGAGTGGACAAATAGGAAAGCTGTCTGGGGACAACAGTACACACTGACGTACCACCAAACATTGCATGTGTGTGCTGTAAAGTTAATGCCACTTACCTTCAAGTCAAAATAACTGTCCACCTCTCGATGTTTAATGAACTGATCCAAAGCGATCAGGCATGTTTTTCCACATCCTCCTGCTAAAATCTTTCCCAGTGTGGTAGCTATGTTTTTCTATAGATTTAAGGCTCTCCATGTTGTCTCTACATAAAGAATCATACAGATTATGTATAGGTGAACCTGCTCAGCTAGCATCCCTCAAGTCTATGTTGAACTGAAAAGTGTGTTATGATATCAATTTTGGCGTGTGAATCCTCGCACAGGGGACATAATCCAAGCTTCAGTGAAGGCTGTGGTGTAATAATATGTTCTTATTGCACACAGGAAATATGCTTCATTCTAAAAATCACAATTAACTGTTTGCTGTGTGCAGGTGGGCTCCTTGGAGCAGGCGATGCTGGATGCTCTGGTGATGGACCGGGTCAGTTTTGTCAAACTGCTGATTGACAACGGCATGACCATGAGCCGCTTCCTCACCGTGGATCGCCTCGAGGAGCTCTACAACACGGTACATATAATATATATACTTCTAATGTTTGTGACTCTCCACCTCCTTCAGTTTTTTATTTATTTATCTCATTTGAAATACAAATAAAATGAAATAAAAAAACATATTGTGAGAATACAGATTTTTTTTTTTGCGCACAGCACTTTTGTTTGTCTTGCATTTCTGTTTACTCTTTTGTTTCCCCCTCGGCTCACATTTTGCTTTACAAACAAGAGAAATTCAGTTCTTTTGTTTACGACTCATGAAGCAAAAATTCCTAAACTGCAGCTTTGATTGAAATCACAATAATGCACTGTAAGTGTTTTGCACCAATAATCCCTGTGTTTCCTGGTCAACTGCATTCAGGGTATTTTCCCAGTAGTTGTTGTTTTTGGATGCCTTTGAGATCACAAGACTCTTTGTCATCAGTACATTCACACTTGGCTCTCTCCATACTGCCTTTATCTTTTGTGTATTAAAGCCTGTTTATTTATTCATAACTCTGGGATAATAAGTCCCCTTAAGAAACCAGCTAAGGATCCCCGGGCTGCTACTGTGTATGCAAAATACAACTGCGGTGTTAAAAAGTAACCAGGAGATTTTTGCTCTGATTTGATAGTTAATATTTTGTGCTTGCTTTTCTAAACTGAGTAATAATAAAACGAGTTTCTCTCAACAGCCACAGGGGCAAACAGACCGTTTCCTGCATCACCTTGTTGAAGATGCAAAACAGGTGAGAATTAAATCTCCTATAACACTATAAATAATATATATAATATAAATGATATAAATACACTACAGACAACATTAGTTGAGCTGCATTTATAAGTATATTTCTCTAAATTCTAAATGTATCTATTATATGCATATTTACCATATTTGTGTGTGTGTTTGAGTAGACTTCTCTACCGATAGGTTACCGTCTCTCCCTCATTGACATGGGCCTGGTGATCGAGTACCTCATAGGAGGAGCGTACCGCAGCACCTACACACGGAAACACTTCAGAGCCGCCTACAGCCGCCTGCAGGACCACGTGAGCAAATTATTTTTCTTCTTTTCTTTTGTCTATTAACTGTAAATAAGCTTGAGCTTCCTTTCACATAATGGACTCTCCTCATTGTTGTTTCTGTGTCTACAGGGGGGTAGAAGGCACAGTTCCTCCTCCGTGTCCAAACAGAGACGGGGGTTAATACTAACGTCTACGAGGGGCAGGAGTCTCCAGGACCAGCACTTCTTCAGAACTGCTCAGCCCTACAAACCCAAGGTTGTATGAGCTGCATACAAAAAGTCTCCTGAAGTCATTCAAACATACACCTCAGAATTGAAACTATTAAAATGAATAACATGTACAGCTATGGTGTTGTTTCTAGTGAGGCACTTTACGGATCTTTAAGGCAGCCGTAACGTTTTAACTGTCTGAACCCCCAGAGGTTTCGGGGTGTTTTTCTTTTTTTGCTCCTGACATATTTTACTCACTGTGACCTTGTTTTTTACTACTAATTAATAAGATTGAGAGAGGAAACAGCACTCCAATAGGTCTTTTATGCAGTAAAACAAAGTTAAAATATTTCTTTTTCTTATTTAAAGAAAGAAATACTGAAGAGCGACCTTTAAGGACCATCAGAAATGTGAAAATCAAACCATCATTTCTCTATTTACAGTTTCTGGCTATGATAAATGGTACAATTTTTGTGATTGCATACATTTTATCTCTACATTATAAACTGTTTTTGCCCTCCTGCCTCCCCTTCTTCACTTTTTCATTCCTCCTCCTCCCTTTCTTTAACTCCATTCCCCATCTTTGGTTCATACCCTTTAATTCTTCCATTCAGGACCAAAATGCGTCTCCTGGGACCAGTCAAGTGATCACGACGAGCTCTGGCCTCGTTGTTGCTCCGCTGCTGGTTCCCTTCAACTTCAACGACCTGTTCGTGTGGGCCGTGCTTCAGCAGCGCCAGCAGATGGCGCTGTTCCTGTGGCAGCACGGCGAGGAAGCGCTGGCTCGCGCTACAGTGGCCTGTAAGCTTTACCGCTCCATGGCCTTTGAGGCACGGCAGAGCAGCATGGACGACAACATTTCAGAGCGGTTCAAGACTTATTCTCTGTCAGTAAATATTAAAAGCTTTTTATTTGCGTGGTTATATATATATAGGCTATATTAATGCAGTTGTTTCTATGACATCCTGTGTGACGGTGTGTCGCTGGCGTCTCTGTGTCTCAGTGAGTTTGGTCAGCTGGCGGTGGACGTGCTGGACTGTGCATTTCGTCAGAACGAGCAGATGGCCATGAAGCTGTTGACTTCAGAGATGGAGGCATGGAGCCACTTCACCTGTCTGCAGATGGCTGTCTCCTCATGTCACAGACCATTCGTCTCACACTCCTGCACGCAGACCCTCCTCACTGATCTCTGGACAGGTCCGCTCAACATGAGAAAAAACTCCTTCGTGAAGGTAAACACTAAAAGAATTGTTAAAAAAATGATGCACAAATATATGGACATAAATCTCATCATTTGATTTAATGCTAATTAAAACGATATTGCTTCACTCCAGCTTTTGTTTCAGATTTCCTCATGTTTCTGGGTTGTTGTACGAGCTTACTTGAGACACTTGTTATCTCTTTCTTCCAGATCATTTTGAGCCTTCTTCTGCCCCCTGCCATCCTGCTACTGGAGTTTAAAAGCAAAGCTGAAATGTGTCATGTGCCACAGTCCCATGAGGCAATGCTGTTTGGACTAGAGTCTGTGAAGTCATCACCAGCCCACGAGGGAGCGGATCACACGGTAAAGTGCCAGAAGTGCAATTATCCAGCTCTGTTTTCAAACTGGAACCGGAATCCTAATGGCCTCAGTGTTGTACTTCTCTTGTCTTTATTTTCTGCTCGCTCTTCTCTGCTCTTCTCCTACTAAACTCTTCTTCTACTAAAGACCATTTCACACCTTCAGCTGGTACAGACGCAGATACCTGGTTTTTAACAAACATCTTATCAATCTTCGCTACTTAACTTTTAGAATTCATGAAAAAGAAACACTTCCAAAGTATATTTAATTTCCATTGAATTTGTCTTTTTCTGTCTTTTATGTTATTGCATTCCGGAAATGTATTTTGTTCTAACCTCGTGAAGCCCTTTGCAACTTTGTACTGTAAGTTCTGTATAAATATTGGTTACTACTCTCCTCTCGCAGGGCGGTCAGGATGCAGAGCGAGGCTTGTCGTTCCATGAGAAATGTTTGGGTCCTGTGTCCGAAACTGTGTCCTCCATCACCGTGCAATGTCTGTCCTGGATCACAAAACTCTATGATTTCTACACGGCTCCTGTCGTCAAGTTCTGGTTTCACACAGTAGGTGGTGTGCATGTTGTTGTACGTGTGAAATATTTCTGTTTCTGAAAACACAAAAGATGAATGGTCCACGAGTAGCTGCAGCATGTATATTTTTCTAATCTGTCCATGTTCCTGTATGATATGATTTTACTGTCCCTGGTTCAACTTTAGATTTCCTACTTGGCCTTTCTGATGTTATTCTCCTACGTCGTCCTGGTGAAGATGGAGGATCAACCCAGTGTTCAGGAGTGGCTGGTCATCGCGTACATCTTGTCCACTGCAGTGGAGAAAACCAGAGAGGTGAGAGAGTCAGACATGCTCTCCTCTTTATTATTATTAAGGTCCACTTCTGTATGCATATGTGATACATTTTCTACAGAAGGCATTACTGAAAAAGTGTCACATTGAAGACAAAAGTCATTACTATGCATACAATGCATAACAATCCTGTTTAATAGAGCAATACAGCTTAAAACCTCATAACAAAAGAATGTCCATACATTCACCTCTGCATTAGGTTCTGATGTCTGAGCCGAGGAAGCTGAGCCAGAAGTTGAAGATTTGGTTCTCAGAGTACTGGAACGTGTCAGACTTCATCGCCATCCTCCTCTTCCTGGCCGGACTGGTCCTGCGTTGGCATGATGATCTGTACCGGACGGCAGGACGCATCAGCTACTGTCTGGACATCATCTTCTGGTTCGTCAGGGTGATGGACCTGCTGGCTGTCAACCAGCACGCCGGCCCGTACCTCACCATGATCACCA
>CAFUXE010000536.1:168309-187844 GCA_903364295.1 Serranus cabrilla
GTTTTATCCAGATGCAGAGAAGAACACACACAAACACACACACACATACACACATTCAGACCAATATCCTGTTGTTTCCTTCCTGAGGTGAGAAAATAACGTTTTGTTGGCTTCGGCCATGTCCTCATCCTCCCGTAACCTCACGCTCCTCCTCCTATGGTGTTTCTCTTGAGCCTAATTGTAGATGACAGTGTGTGTGTGTGTTTGTGTGTCTTTGAGGGGGAAGGGAGAGGAAAGGTGGCTATCCCAGTGTAGAGACGAGAGAGATAAAAAGCGAGGGACATCCATGGAGAGACAGACAGAAAATTGTTTCCAGTTCTTACATAAGGTGTAGAGAAATGTGCCCTCGGTGTCGCATCCTTTACAGAGATGTTCGGCGGTCAGTCAGATAAAACAGGAACATCAACACGAGTGACGTTGAATGGGCTCCAAAGCTTTAATGAACAGAGCAGCACTTAGTGTGAATAGCTGGCAGGATGAAATCACTGGGAGGAAGATTGAAACTGTTTGTGTGCGAATGTTTGTTTCAAATCCTGTCATACTTGTCTCTGATTGGATGTTGTTAAAATGGTTTATTAGAAGCATCAGCAGCAACAGAACATAATGAAGTACATGTATTCGTGAAGTATTTTGCTCAAGCAGGAGAGCTTGTAATTTTTTGTAATTTTTGATCAGAAAGCCACATCTCTTCATTACTTGTTACTTAGATTATCTTAGATAAATATTTGACCAATAAAACATAAAATCAACAAATAAAATCTGATGTATTGTTGTAGATTAAACGGCCAAACAGCACATAAAGCTTTTAAGATTCGCTCCAAATAACATTTATTGTCTAGTTCGATAGTAAATATAATATTTC
This sequence comes from Serranus cabrilla, assembly GCA_903364295.1. NCBI lineage: Eukaryota > Metazoa > Chordata > Actinopteri > Perciformes > Serranidae > Serranus > Serranus cabrilla. The sequence goes on from CAFUXE010000536.1 coordinate 169,172, forward strand.
TTAAAAGGCCAGCTGTAAGGACTTTTACGTTTTATACTTTAAGTACAATTTTTATTATACTTCTATACTTAAAGACCCGTTATTCTTGTATGTTTCACCCAGAAAAATACCTACACTTTATGTTCCTTACGGCTATTTCCCAAAGCATGCAAGCGTATTTTAGTTTCTTTCAATTTAAATTTCATGGTGACACATAAGGAAGCACAATATTTAAATGGGCTGATAAATTATTGTTGATAATGGGAAATTGATGCTATAATTTATTATTCTGACAATTAAATTATAGCCGATAAATCAGTGTTATTAGTAAGCATCGACACACTCCGATACACTAGGTGGCGCTGTGCATATTAATGTTTTGCAATAAGTAACATTAGCATGTGTGATTGGACAGATTAGATATTGCTCTATAAAAGCAAAGGTACTGTGTGTTTGTTAGAGTATTTTAACACAGAGGCACCACTTCAGTAGTGATTCTCGCCCCGCTGGTTGTGAGTTTATATATTCCTTTGAGTGAAACTGTCTGCTTGTATGTGAGCATATGAATGAGCTCATATTTGAGTTTATGTGCATTTTAAAAAAAGGGGTTTGAATGTATGTGTGCGTTTCAGTGCGTCTGTTTAAGCGACTTTGTGTGTAAGCGTGTGTGTGTGAGACTATGTGTGTGTCCTCTCTCAGGGATGGCCGCTAATAGCTCGCCTCGGGCAACAATTTAACTCAGCCTAACAAGGTTCTCCCCAAAGTGGCCCCAGGGGCATCTCTAACAGAGGCAAATTGATCACAAAGACTATCACACAGCTCGGCTCGGCTTGGCCCGGCCTGCTCTGCTCTTCACCTGCTCTCTCTCTCTGTCTCTGTCTCTCTCTCTCTCTGTCTCTCTCTCTCTCCCTCTCTAGTGGGATGATTTAACAGAATGCGTTATGAACATTAAATCTGAGCCGGGAGAGCGAAAAAAAGCAGCAGCAGTCTTGATTTCATAATTGCATTCTCTTTGTGAATGACAGGAGACCTCACATCAACAGCCACCGCTAAGGACAGACACATGTGAAATCACACACACGCACGTACGCACACAGGCAGATGGGTTAAGAGAGGTAACTCAGGATTTGGACACAGTCGGAGAGAGAGAGAGAGAGGGATGTGTAGGAGAAAGAAAGATAGACCTAATAAGAGTCTCTTCAATGAGATTACAAGCACTAAAAGAGGCTAATCTTTGTCATTAAGAAAAGATGCCGCACTAGGCTAAGTCATATTATAGGCTTATTGTTGCAAGTGCGTGCTATGCACCTGCCAACACTGAACACCTTCGCAGACTATCGGCATTTAGCAACATCTTAGATTTTAAAATGTGCATGCTCAGTATTTGATCCTTCATTATTTACTATAGGGAGACATTTGCAGCCTTGTTTTTGCAGGTTTTTGCTATTTATATGGGTTTTCTTCACCCATAAAAATGCATTTATATTCGTATGAAGTAGAGGCAGGAATGTTTCACTGACACAAACCTGCAGTATATGTGGACTAATCTGCTTTGAGTGTTAGCTAAAGTCTAATAGGTGGTTTGCAAGTGTGGACTTTGGATAGCACTATTACGGGTGCAGGCGTTATTCATTGCTAAGAGCAGCTACAGTGTGCAAGTGTAAGGACAGAATAGTCTGTGTGTGTGTCTGTGTGTGTGTGTGTCTGTGTGTGTGTGTCTGTGTCAACGTACACGCACGTAAACACAGTCTCCTGTTTTATCCCCTCTACCCTGTTATCCCTTACTCTTTCACATACACACTCTCGCTCAAGCACACACACACACACACATGCACAGTTGCACTATTATATAACTCCTGAGTCTCTCTCTTACTTGCTCTCCCTTTTCTTATCTCACTCATTCATTCACTCACATTCCCCCTTCTTTCCTTTCTCTTTATCTCCTGCATTTTAATTCTCTCTTTGGACGTCATAGATTCTACAATATTTCACAATTCTTCAAAGTAAATGCACAAAAAAGTCCGGAAAAGAAATCATTCAGAGAGAAGAAATGGAAGGGAGACAAAAGACATTACATGTTTCTGCTTCTGTTGTTTTTTTTTACATAGTCGAAAATGCTTTTTCACTCCTGTATGAATCCAGTAGTAGATGTTCTGCGTGAGTTTAGAAGTGCAGGTGAACTCGCTCTCTGACTTTGGACTATCAAACACTGCACTTTATATCTCTCTCAGCAAAGCGAGGCAGATTGTGAGACAGCAAAACCCAATTCCTGCTCAAGTATTCTCGCTATGAGCATTATTTTAATAAAAAGGGAACCATCCAGTAATATCTCCGTCTCTCTGTTCATACATTACTCGGTTTCTGCTCTTAACAAGCGCAGTCACCCTCTTCCCCCGGTTTTTTACTTCAATGCAAATCGAAGGGAAATGTGAATATTGAATATCATTGTGTCTCCATTGAGACATGCTGGCTTCATGGATGAGTAAAACTGACAAAACAGAAGGAGCTGTCAGAGGACTCTATGACTTCAAGGCAGATTTAGAGTTTAGGAGTGGTTCAGGCTGAAATCCCTCCTGGCTAAGATAAAGTGGAGACACAAACCGAAGCGTGCCGTATAGCCCACGCTTTGTGTGTGTAAAGATTAAAAAAAAAAAGGGAGAGAGAGAGAATTGACTGAGGAGAAAAACTGTTCGCCTAGACTCCCCCAGACAGCCGCAGAGGGATAAAACCAACATGGAGCGCACGCTGAGCACATGCTAAACAAACACGAGCTATGATAGCGGCTCAGTGGGACCACTGAAGTGCCATCCAGGCCACACACGCAGCAGGGCGGGATGTTTTTGGTAGACGGCTTTAAAAAAAAAAGGTCAGGCAGACACGCTAGGTGAGGAGTAGACTGTGGGTATGTGGAGACAGGTGCACAGACAGTGGGACGTGTGTGTGTGTGTGTGTTGCAACAGCACTCTGGCGGTACCTCAGTCAGTCAGTAGGGCTGTGCTGAGGGATTAACAGTGTGGCCTGCATGGGCTTGGGGTAATCTCTCCTCTCTTCTTACATAACACCGGGCCATTAGTCAGCACAAACGCACAATAAACAACACGATCAACAACACCGAGCTCGACAAAAGACCACACAAACCCTGATAACACTGCGAACCGGAGATTCACTCAGGCCAGGTGCCCGCTATTGTGCGCAATAAGTGATTTCATGGCAACAATAGGAAACAGTGATTGGTGACACAGGCTGTGCGCTAACCTGCTGTTTCTGACTGAGGAGGGAGCTGCTGGTTCCCTCATCAGTCAGTGTGAACTGTGACTGTGTGTCTGTGTGGTGAAGCTGTTCATTGTTGGTGCTATTATACAACTTTTGATCATACAGGTGTTTCATATAGACTCCCTGCTAATGATTTAAACCATCTTTTTGGACTCTTATTCAGCACTTATAGAAACGTTTAATAAATGGCTATAATGCACCATAATGTAGTTGTAAGTAGAGCTGCAAAGATGAATCCATTACTTCAACTTTCTTCATGATAGATTTATCAGTTTGAGCTATTTTTTAAGAAAATAAAAGCCATAATTCTCTGATTCCAGCTTCTAAAAAGTGAATATTTCCGTGTTTTTTTTTACTCCTCCTTGACAATAAACTCATTATCTTTGAGTTGTGGAAAATCTTTGGCTTTGGGAAAAACTATTCTGCATTTTCGTCCATTTTCTCAGAGTTTTGAGTCTTTGTAAATAATCAATTCATCGCTTACATAATCAACAGTTTAATCGACAATAAGAAAAAATCATTACTTGCAGAGCCGAGTTGTAAACAGATATTAGAACAGTTTTAATTATTGTTATATAAACAATTAGAACTTCTAATATGAGCCTCAACTTATAGGTGCCCACATGAGGAGTTATAGCTGTTGACAAATACAATAATACACATGAATTTCTTCTTACAACTACGATATTATTCCACAAATCAGTGTTTGCTTATAAAAGCAAAATAAAGTAGTTAAATGAAAGTGTTGCCAACATTATTATAAACAAATACACTAATTTCACACAAATATTAGGTACAAACATGTAACAACAACCGACAAACAAACTGAAAATAATTAAGAAATATATTTCTCATGGATTTGAATGTAAAAGATTGAGACTGATGTGACATAGATTTATCCAAACCGACTGCTTCCGTTGGCTTCGACTAAAAATTGATCCCGGGATGCTTTAGAATCGGACAAATCGATGCTCGCACAAGCCTCCACAGCAAAGCAGGATGGGACTAATTCTATTGGCATGAGGCCGTCATGCGTAGTATTGCAGCTGTTTGTGTGTGTGTATGTGTGTGTATTTTTAGTGTTTTCTGTATGAGAGCGCTCGTCACCCTGCAAGGTAACGATGAGGAAATGATTTTTAGGATTGAAATAGCCACTAATGTTGTCACCATCGCTGCAGCTTCTAACACTTTTACTGGCTTCTTTTCTGACAACGCGTGTCAGCACTTTACTGGTTTGTTGCTCTCTCACACTCTCCCACTTTCTGTCATCCTGTCTTTTCCCATGTGAAGGAGCATGAGAGGTTGTGATTGACACATATTGCTAACAGAGGAGATCAAATGGCGCTGTGAACCTCCCCCCTCCTCCCCTGTTGCTCCCTCCATCGCTGAACTCTTTGACCTGTCTGACCCGGGTGCATCTATGTGCTGTAAAGGCTTATAGCAGTAATACAAAGCACACAGTGACACAGGCTGATGGAGACTAATACAAGGAGCTCTGGGAAAGAAATAGGAAACTGTTGGCAATTTATGGAAATGATTATATGCTTTCAAGTTTGCATTGGTTGTCTCAGTAGAGGCTTTGCTTTATATTGATTATAAATTAAATATTTAGGAGATGTTGATAGTGGATACCCAAACTTATTTCTGGCAAAATATGACTCATCTAATATTTAAATGAAAATTAGTATCAAGAAAATCAAATCAAAATAGATTAGAATAACTGTTATTTTGCCCATTTAGTGTTCTTTATTATATAGGATTATTGCTAACAAATAAAACTTTGCAATCACTGAAACTTTTTTACCACTCGAAAAAAAAATGACTGATCTCTTCTTCTTTGCTGGGTTTGAGAGCATCATCATCCAGAAATAATGAGCCTGTTTTCAACAACACTGAGCCTCGTTGGACAGAAAAAAACGACAATGCTTCATTTTCTGACATGCAGAAAAGAAAAAAAAGGCCCTGATGATATTATCCTGTCTGTTATTTTTCCTGGTCAGGCGATGGGGTGACATCATCTTCGGTCAGGGCTTCAGGAGTCGTGGCTATTGTTAAATGATAATTACCACGGCTCATGAGGGGCCTCTATTTTTTATAACCTTGTGGTTGTGAGCACATTTCTGTGTAAGGGCAGGCGAGACTCCACACACACACACACACACACACAGGTTGGGAGTGGGGGCCGCACGGCCCACACTGATTTAATTCTATCTGACAAAACCCTTTGGGGCGTGCAGAGGGAGAGAGGAAGATGGAGAGAGAGAGGGAGAAAGAGAGAGAGAGAGAGACATGGAGAAAGAGGGGTGAGAGAGACGCTTCAGGGGCCTCTTCTGCCAACCACGGCTATAAAGTGAAAGCAGGAGCTTTCCGTATACCCCCCAAAGCCTCCAATGCACGAGAGTGGTCGCGAGGCCCATTAAAATGTGGATAAAATACAAGGTGCATGACAGAGGAGTTTGCCATGGGATAAGAGAGAGAGAGAGAGAGAGGTGGGGGGGTGTTTGGCCGTCTCATGTTTTTTCTTGCCCGAGGTTTGATGGCCTGAAGCTGAGGTAGCAGAAAGCTTTATGTGACATTCTAACACAAAAAGCACAACAGGAAACAGATAGATAGATGGATAGATGGATAGATGGATAGATGGATAGATAGATAGATAGATGGATAGATAGATAGAGCTGCATTTAAATTAATCTTAACCCATTAAATAGTATTGTTAGTTGGATCACTCCTGATTATCATTATAATTAATAACCATGCAAATAATAATGTTTTCATTAATCCGTTAAATACTGGTCAATCATATATGATCTGATATTATTACTTTCTGATCACAACAAGTCACAGTCCATCGTAAAAAGTCAGTCAAAGTCTGTGTTTTACCTTCAAGCAGATGCAAACTGTGTTTTAGTTTGATTCGTATCATTTCCCCATATTTTATATACCAAGCTTTTATGTTTTATGTGAATTTAAACATTCTACAATAAGTAAAAGAAATCTGACAAAATGTGACGTGATGTCGGGAGCGTTGCTGTGCATGAGTTGAATTGTTTTAAACGTCAAACAGCAGCAGAAGGAAGCTCTGCCGGTTAATAACAGATTGACTTATAAATTAGAGTTCAAGATCATCCAGCTGAACGAGTGGTGCAACTTTGCGTCAGCGGTAATTGCCCAACAATAAGAAGAGTAAATACAAACAAATCCAAACACACGCAGGCGGCGATAATGAGGTTAAATATTAAAGCATTCGTGTGTGCGACTTAACTGTAAATACTGATTAAAGAGAAACGAATTTTCTTGATTTAAAGGGAATTTTAACTCTAAGGAGAGGCTTAGTGAGAGTGGAAAGAGCTGTGTTAACCTGTGTGTGTGCGTGTGTGTAGGCCCATGTGTGTGTGAGAGACAAATAGAGAGTGTGTGTGTGTGTGTTCAGGACGACATTGACGTTGAATTTCAACATCCCCGGCGCGTTGCAGAGCGTTACGGAAATGGGTTAGTGGAGCGCGTGAAAAGCATTCAATAAAGTTTATTCCCAGTACATAACGAAATAAAGTTTCCCCCCCTCTGCACATCATCTGATCTGATCTGATCCTCAGTGTGTGTGTGGACTGGAGCTCAAATGATTAAACGCTTTAATCAAACATCATGGGCCACTTTTTAATTTGGAATAACAGACTGAAATGGCTTTGCGCATAATTTAGCAAAAAACTGCAGGCCCCTTTTTTTTTTACACTCAGAAGACACGCACGCAGAGGAAAAATCCAAATAAACTTTTACGCATTTACAGTTGCAAGGTGCTGAGATATTCAGCCACACACCCTCCGCCTCGGCTGCGAAAAAGTGGCTTCGCAGCTGAAAACTCCCAGAATAAACTTTCAAGGCCAAAGGTGGGATAAAGCCTGCCGTGCAATGCGTGTGTGTGTGTGTGCATGTGTGTGTGTGTTCAGCGGGATGAAGCTTTGGGGAAAGTGCGGCGGTGTTTGCAGGAGTGGGATGGTCTTACCTCGCATGGTGTTGGCGTTGCTGGAGCTGGTGCTGAGGCTCGCTTCCCAAAGCAGCAGTCATGAAGAAACAAACATAAACACTTAAAAAATGGGGGGGTGAGGAGGTGCAGGGGGAAAGATCCTCGGTTAAAAATAACAACAACAACGAAAACAGTGTTGGTGATCTGCGTCGACGTCCACTGGCTGCCCTGAGTGGAGGCGGCTCTGCGCTAAAAGCATCCCAGACCGGGGCGCAGGGAGTCGGGCTGAGGTCGGACGGTGCGTCGGTCGTTGCGCTCTGGTCGTGCGGTCGCTTTTCTCATGACATCTACGCTCTCACCTCTATGGGAGGGTTTCACTGTTTTCTGCGGGCTGAGGGAGGGAAGAGCGTATAGGAGAGGCTTTACCCGGCGGCCCTGATTGGACTGGAGCACTTCACGCTCCTCCCACTCTCTCCTGCTCAGCCTCCAGCCCGGAGCCTGCACACACACACACACACACATACACACACACTGAGCACACTCTGCCGCTACAGTACCCAGACACAGTCGCAGCAAAGTTTTAATGTCGCCCTCCACATTTAGTCAGCCCCATGCAATTTCAGTTATTTCCTGCATGCAAAGAGAAAAAAAAGTCAAATTTTAATCTGGTGTCATATCCAGCAGGCTGCTGAGATCTTATATTCTGCATAGTGCGAAGAAATATTTATTTTCTTGGTCCCATTCCAGTTTTATGTGTCTGAAAAAATTCATAGAAACGTGAGAGAATTTTTTTTTTTTAACAGAAATCTGATCAGTTGACTCATCAACACTGTTTGGCGAAATTAATTTACAATAAACAGAAGTAAAATAGTTTCAAAACTGCAATAAACTTGAGTGCTGGTGACTTAAACATTAGTATGATATAAAATATGTTAAGAGATAAAAGGATAAAGGGACTGAATAGACTGTAGACTGATATAGTCAATATGTTTTATTTTTATTTTATTGACAATATAGAAATATTATCATGATAGCATTCCATATATATAAGATTGGGGAGAACTTAAGTGATTATTGAAAGCTGAAGTATTTAAAAAATATCATTATTATTGAAAAACTCCAGTAGTTAACTATAAATTAATTTAGAATCAAACACATATTTTAGTTCTTGTTGAATCTAAACTGCATGGATGCTTTTGTCCATTTTGTTTTATTAAATCTTCATATTTTTTTAACACATAAGTAGGCCTAAATACTGTGTTTGCATAGATTATTGCAGGATACTTACAGTAACTACTGATTATCAACTGATTGTCTCGTACAGATGTTGAACTATTACAGTAAATAACAGCACATGAGGCCTTCTGAGTGTTATATAAAAGTATATATGTAAAACAACAATAAAAAAAAGCATTTGTCCTATAGAGCTTATTTACATTGAGGCTAACAGATCTTATGTCACAGAAAGAAGAGCAGCTCGGATGACACGAGTTGTCTCAGGTGTCCATAGGATGGCTTTCAGGGTGGGGTCCTGTCCTTCCTCTGAGAACCACTGAAATACTGACCTGGAAAATGAAAGAGTAGGTCCATGTTAGACCTCTGCACTGTACAATGGCTGACCCACTGTAGGCTGCAGCGTATTGAAATGAATGCACAGTAAGTCTGAACCAAACTATCACCTGCTTTTCTTTTTAAACGTGGAAGATCAAAGACCCCAAATCAGTTATTCCTATGTTAAAGACCCCTATAACGACTTGTATCATTGCAAAGTTTTTCAGACAGAGAGGTGTTTTCACATTCTTTTACTGAAGGGGGAGATGTACGTGCACTTTCCTACAATCTGAGATTCCAATCTAACCAGTGCGAGCTAGATCAGGTGCGTCATTACATCAAAGAGCCAATCACAAGCCATAAAAGAAACCTGAAACCTCCTGTCAGTACATATTATAACATCATGGCAGATATTGTTTTACATTACACAACCGCGAACACTGTGTCAGACTACAGGATGCTAACTGTACTCACAAATCTGATACGTCAGGATCAAAAGCTGTATGCGTGAATCCCTACGATGTGCTGAAACTAGCATCGTAGACTGCAGAACCTAAACCTGATTGGGTCACACGGCGCTTTCTGCAGTCAACCTATAGCATGGGCAGCTAGCAGAGGGAGCACGAGGGAGAAAGAGAAGATGTCAGTTCTCTCTCAAAGTGTTTTTTTTTTTTATTCTATGTGGGGAAACCATGTTAAATAGAAGATTAATCCTAGCAGTATTTTTACATTCTAGTAAACATATCTGGAGAGGGACTTTAATATACACAGTTGCCAATAAAGTTGGAATCAAATATTTTTTTTTACCTCTTTCTATGAAATGATTGTGAAGTTTAAATCTTTTCAAAACTTTATTAATCAATCTCTTCCAAACATATCACAAAGAAAATCTAGAAAACCAGGCAGTGTTTGTAGTTCGGTATTATACCTTGCATGAACTGGTTCAGTGTGTTTTATGGACAATAATCCCATGGAAACCAGTCAGTCAATGTACTTTCACCTTATAAAACCCAACATACTAGGATCGTTTTAGTGCAATAAATGGCTTGATCTTCTCAGAGGTAACTCCAGGTGCATGTCGGCTACACAGCAATAGGAGATAAGATTTTTAGTAGCTTGTGTAGACATGTCTTTTTTTCAGGTTAAACAGGGACAGCTGAGCTTTCCGTCTATTCTGTGTCTTATCATTCAAACAAACACAGGACTCTGACCCAGTAGACTGGTGTTCATGTCCCCTTTTAAACTTCAAGTCAACTTCACTGTCAGTAAATGTCCATACGTGAATAGGTCTGTGTCACCTTTACATGACCTATGCATCTGCATCCAGTAGTTATTAGTAGTTATTACCTTTTTTATTACATTTTTTATAACCATAACCAAGTATCTTTGTTGCCTAAAGGTCCTGTGAGCACAGCAGTATATGTTGAAAAGATGCTATGCATGGAATAACTCATGCTGTATCCCTGAAAAACAGATGATATAAGAAGACCTAGAGTGTCTTGTACAGCCTTAGTGTAATAAAGACTGCTAGACTTGTCTTTTTAAGGTTAAACAGGGACAACTCAGTCTATTCCGTGTTCTTGTCTTATCATTGCAGTTTATTAGCAGATGTATAACCGCAGCATGTTCCCGTAAACACAGAAAACAGGAGAAGCTCCTGAGTGCCTGAGCCAAAACAAAACCCCACAGGCCTCCTTTGACCCCCGGACCAACTCCTGGTGACCTGTGGTGCCCCGCTCAGTGAAATATTAACAAAATGTAAAAACTGATCATGTCATGAACGAGCAGTAGTGAGAGTCTTGTACTGTCAGTGCTGAAAAGAGCCACCCCCGTCACAGGCGGTTAGCATCACGGCCGGCGTTCAGCGTCTGTCATTAGAGCGGTTTTCTAAGAGATAACAGTGGCGGAGCTTCTGTGTGTCTGTGCGAGGTAGGAGAGAGGCAGGTGTGGGTGAGAGCCACTCTCACCCCCGGTCTCTTTTAGCCTCTTTAGCTGTGGCCCAGGGAGAGAGAGAAACAGAGAGAGAAACTGCCCCGAGCGCATCTCCACTGACCTACATTTCATCTGTCGCTTTTTTCCACTCTTCCCTTTTTTTTTCCATCTCTTATTTCTCCTGTACCAACAGCCCCATAATTGTGATGTAATGACCAAAGCAGGCGTGATAAAATCCCAGACTGGTCAGGATGAAACACTCCTGAAGACAGGCAGACAGGAGAAAGAGATAAAGAAAAGAAGAGACAGTGAAAGACAGACAGGGAGGGGGTTGGAATGAAAGAGGATGGGTAGTTAGCGCTTCAAAATACAATAAAGGTTTCATCCTTTTTTGTCATAGCAATAAAATGTGTCCTTATGTGATCTGTGTGCTGTGTGGACTTCAATCCATCTGAGAGCTGGGGACTCCATTAAGAAGGATTACCCCTCATTGCAAACTATTCACTGTTCTCCCAAAGCCACAGAGATAGCAGAGAAATTACTTTAAACATGACCAAATATGTACATCGTCTGTTGAGCCGGGATGGGAAGAAACAGAACGTGGAGGGTGTGTTTGATGAGATATACTGTGTGTATATCTGAGTGTAGGCTGCTCTGTCCATATGGTGGTAAGAGGGAGGAAGGGAGCAGGAGAAGCAGACCGGGCCATGCCTAAGGGCTGAACTTGGAGAAGGAGAAAGCAGCACTCTGCGCCGAGATGGGATCTTAGGTCCTTCTGCCTTTATGTTTCGCTGTCTGTTTCTATTGGCTTCCTCATCGCCTGCCTGCTACATCTCTGTCTGTCTGTCTGCCTGTCTGACAGACAGACAGTCCTCCTGCCATGAATATCATCATTTTATACTTACTGATGGCTGAATCTGTTGTGTTCCTCAGGTCTGTTATTATTATTTTTTCTTCAGTTAATTTCCTATTCTATCTTTCCTCCCTTTTTTAGTAGTGCTGGCGGCGTGGCTCGAGGCACAGGAATGACGATCTGTCGGGCACTTTGTTCCCGTCTGAAATATATTAACTTTTGGATGGATTGCCATCAAAATTGGTACGGACATTCATAACGCCAAGTTGAAGGATTTTAATGAGTAATGTCTTTGATAATACATTGGCTTTTCCCCCCACAGCACCGTGAGGCCAAAACTTATAATTTGTCATATACTTTGGCTTGAAGCTAGCCTGGCATCGTTGGACTCATTCGTGTTAGTCTGGAACTTCTCTGTCCATTTTCGTTTTCCAAGGGATGTTATCAACAAGTGCAGATCAAAATCTATTTGGATAGACATACAACTAGTGCTAGTGCTTGGTCACAAACATTTCATATTACAGCTAAACAGAAATATGTTTCTGAAAACATTTGAGGCAATACAGAAGAAGAATCTGGCCCAGTTTGACAGTTTTGTTGGAGTGTTTTTTGTGTGTAATTTCTGCAGGACACCAGTCATCATTTCAAACCCGTATGAGAAACGCTAGAGATTGGGGTGTCTGATCTATTCTGCAGCCTGCCATGAGGGGGTGATTGAGATGTTTTTGCTGTATTTTTGGGAGCTGGACAGACACTTCCTGATCCGTACCGGAAACCTGATTTGTTCTACTTCCAGTCGAAGCAATTTACGGCAATAAAATAACGTTATTGCTGGTTTTAATAGTTATGAAATAGAAGATTCAAATGGTAAACAAACGTTTTTCTGGCTTTTGTTAAATAAAAGTCTAAAATATGGAGCAAAATTGACGTTTTTCAGTAATTAGGGAGCTGTCATGTCGTCCATCTTTATATACAGTTTCACGTTTTGGACAAAATATCTGGCAAAATACAGACATTCCCATCAGCCTAAACTGTACGGTGAACACGGTAAACTTACCTGCTAAACATTAGCACGCATTGTTTTGGCAGTCGTCAGAGCTTCGATACACCATCACTGTGCTGAGATGTCCAGATTCAGTTTCTGAGTCCCTTAGGTTTTGGAATTAGCTGATTCCAAGTTGGATCTGATAGTTTTTACCCAAATGCTGCTTAAATATGCATCTTACATATTGAAATAACAGCTGTGAACTAATAAATCTGACACACTTTATTTTTTAATGACTGCATGCTGACCACACTGACCAGGCATTAGGATCAGCTCGGGGCATCAAGTTAAATGGAAAAACACAGACTTTAATTACTTGTCTTATTCGTCTAGATTTTGCTATTTTGTTCCGTTGAGTTTCACTGTTTCACCACCGAACACAGAGATGTGTGAAATATATATCGCAACCACTCATTGATTAGTGTAACTTCAGAGTTCCCAGTCAGAACGCTTCTAATATGTGTTTTTATTTTTCATCCGGTGACAGACAGTTCATACTCTCACTACAGTTACCCCCTATAGAGTAGATCTGATTAGACTTTAAAGCACCTTGCTGAATTAATCTGCATCATACAAGGCTATTTTTTTTTAATTAAACATGGTAATCTTTGTGGATTGAGTTTAAATTAATGCATGAAAGCCAGAGAACTTGGATGTATTTCTTTGAGTTTGGATGTAACTCAATGTAAACACTATGTAAATACAGTGTAAAAAGAAGACACTGATTATTAGTAATTGCCAGAATCGCAACAGCAGCACACCAGTGGAGAGATGTGATTGTTTTTTTGAGAGAGAACACAGCTGTCCTGAAGAGAGCAAGATGTGATAGCCTTGTTTCTTTTAAGGCTGTTCATTCATACCAGTCAGTGCTGCCCTTGAATCGACCACTAGGAAGTTAACTTATATATAATTAGATAAGTTTCCTCTTGAAAATAAGAAATTAGGCCACAGGTCTCTGAGGAATCTCCCTCTCCAATCTGACGACATGTTCCACACTGCCTCTTATTTTCCCCTGAAACAAGCAGGTGATTTTTCACTGCGAGACTATATATGTGTGTGTGTGTGTGGGTATGAGCACATGCCTGTGACTTTATGAGTGTATTTTTTGTCTTTTTATGCATTATACATATATAAATTTATATATATATGTGTGTGCGAGCATGGCCCTATACCTCAAAGACGGGCTGTTTTGCCGGCGCGAAATAAAGAGGTTTCTCGTTTTTTCTATTATTCGCCAAATTGTTTCACATATATTGCCTCTGTGTAATGTGACATTGACGCATTGACATGTCAAGTGAGAGCTCAGAGAAAGAGAAAAGAGGGAGAGATGAGAGATGGAGAGAAGAGGGCAGAGAGAGAGAGAGGGAGAGATTGAAAATACACTTGAGAAATTTGCCGAGAGATACCACAAGTGACATAGGCAATTTCTGTAGAAAAATTACTTCATCATAATTTCAATCCCAAAAAGAATTGAAAGGAAAGCCCTGAAGGAGGAAGGCCAAGTCACCTTGAGAAGCATTAGGGGAAACGCTTACCCACCACACACACACACACACACACACACACACACACTGAACATGGCTCAGTATGATTTTATGTGTTCATGCAAATCAAAAATTTTATCCCCTTGTCTTCCTGTAATGAGTGACTCCATTATTTGTATTCAGCCTCTTTGTCAGATCCCTTTTTTGATGCTTCGGTGTTGTACATCTGTGTTAAGTGCTTAGAGCCTGTGGTATATCAGAGTTAAAAATATATAACCTATTAGTCTGGCTCGTACTATTACTAGCATCATCTAATCAAAGCTTTATATAGAGCCAGTGGTTCAGACAAACAGTTTCATGTCTCTACCTCACAGTGCCAATCATCAGATTTTAATTGGATTTCTCTATTATCTGTTTTTTTTTTCCACACAAAGCCATTAAGATATTAAATCTAGTTTTACTTTGAGTCAGTCATTTTCCCCTTCTCTCCTCTCTCCTTGTTCCTCTTAATATATATATAATTTTTTTTGGTAGGCATATCGAATATGCCTCTGTAGCCCGAGGCTCTCTCTCAAAATAATTTAGTCGTCGTTGATTTCTTTGGGAGAGCTTAATAAACGTTGACGTTGAAATGGGGAGGAAATTGCAAACTGGGACTGTTTGAGGCTTTCATGTTCAGGGCTACTTGATAGTTATGTTGATTTTCTGAAGTGGTTTGTAATGATATAAACCAACAGAGGATACGGCAACAACTTTGCAAATCAGCGTCTTCATTTAATATTCACTGATGGTTCGTGAAAGACGGGTCGGGCCTGAAGAGAGACACTTCAGTCTTTACTAAAGAGGACCACTGAAACTGTTTGTGTGTGTGTGTGTGTGCATTCTTAGCCTTTCAAGAATAATTAGAAATCATTTTATGCCACATCCTGGTTTGTTGTTTTGTGAAATGTGTAGTCATAATCAGATTTCGATCTCCAATCTCCCAAAACGTTGTGAATTTTAAGCTTTTTTTTCTTGCCTATTCTCTTGAGGCATCGCTGGCTTGATTTGCTGTAATCCCTCTCATCAAAACAAACAGATGTATCTTTTAAAAACACCTCATCTCATAACCCTTCCTACCCCTAACCCTTGACCCCTGACCCCCGTCCTATCTGTAGGTGTCCAGTCCGGGGGGGCTTCTCTAGAGGACCAATAACGGAGCCCTGGGGGACGCCACCCAGAGATCCTCTTACTGTCTGTCGCACAGGGGCAGCACTAAGCACTATAATCTGAAGGGAGGGGGGGAGTGATCGTGTGTGTGTGTACGTGTGGTGATGATGGGGTGGGGGTGGGCGGCATGTTTTTAACCCCTCCCTCTCCCACATCCCCATCCCCTCTCGTTAATCTGGAGTCTAGCATGTGGATTAGTGGACACTCTGCAGCACCACTGTTTGACAGAACGCTGCGTTTCCTACAGAGCATATAAGATTACGTCTTTAAGCAGTTTACACTCACAGCTCTGTGAGAATATTGGAGTTAGCACATTGGCTAATGACATCCTATGCAATCAAAGTGCGGGCGCATGCTTTAATGTGTAGTTTACAAATATAAGATTCTGCTTTGTGGAAGAAAGATTGATGGAAGCGTGGAGGAAGTTTTCCCAACAGGTGTTATGAATTTTTAATTTTTCTGCTTTCTTCATGTAGTGGGTGCCAGATAACTCCCAACCACAGCTCAACGCCGCACACCCTCCCCCCCACAATCACACAGATTCACACAAACAAACAGTTTCATCACGTTAATACGATCATCACCTTTAGCGTTGGGTGGATGATTTGACATCTCTCTTTGTTTGGGCTGAGGTAAAATGAGTCTGTTAGTCTGTTAATCCACCAGGATTAAGAAACAACAACAATCCCCCATGCAGTGTGTGAGAGAGAGTGCAGCACAGTGTGTGAGTGATGTCTGAATGTACATCTCTGAATTTTGATTTTGACACCTCATTTCCTTAAAGTATTGTCAGATGTAGAAATTAGTGAGGAGATATTAGTTTAGGGGTTTAATGTAACATGATGCAGGATGATGATGATGGTGATGATGGTGATGATGATGAGTTGTAGTAGGAGGAGAAGAATGGATGTTGAGGGAGGGGTATAGGGTAGAAGAGTGTAGGGATTAGTTGATATTTCCCTGGCATTACGCACGCTTTGGCGAACATCTACTTAAGTCCTGCCTTATGCGCCGCTGTCTGGAACACACACACAAAAAGCCCTCTGTCCCATTCACACACACAAAGACTATTAGTACAGTCCAGCTCATCCTCTCAATGCGAAGAAGAAAAGAGAGAAAAACATGTTAAGTCTTTGTCCTCTTCTGTCTGGGCCTATTCATTCTCCCATACATGGGAAGAAGAGTAATGGGGAAAAGAGAAAGGAAAAATTGGAAAGACATAGATGATGATTTGTCCATTGAGGTTTATGGTTGAGATGGTAAACACTAAGTTACTTCAGAGCGACCTCAGTGAGTCTGGATGTGTACAAACCCCAACAAAAGGATGGCTGCTGTAAAATAATAGGATTGTTTATTTGCAATATCAGTGATCATGTAGCGACCATAATGTGATGCTGCTGGAGACAGTAAAACTGACGATTTTTGGTCAAAAACCTCAGTGATTTCAACATCGAGGCATATTTATGATATCTGATAGATAACGTACAGAGATGCAAGTATCTGTTTATGATCAGCCAACAAATCTTTGGACCGGAAATCAAAGAAGTTTATACTGGACATCACATTCAGTTTGGCAAATTTGGGATTTTATAAACTAATATTAATCAGCAATGCAAAATGTGTGCCTTCAAAGCATAAAATTGATTTAATATTGGTGTATATTTCATTAGGAACTATTTTCCTACATCCTTATACTTTACTTTTCCCCCGCAAATAATAACAAGCAATGTTAGAAATATCCGTCTCCATCATATTATTCATGCTAACATGTTTACATTCTAGTATATCCCTAGTTAATGTGGTATTATTTATAACAGTTAGTGTGGTATTATTCATTAACTGTGTGTTTTCTTGACAGTATTCAATGCAATGATTCCTTCTCCATTTACAACTGAACTCAGCTTATGTCACATTGTTTTCAAAGCCAACCAGTTAAAAGCAATGACTGTTTCTCCAGTTTGCCAAATGTTTGAATACATTTTTTAACTATTACCTTTTCACAATTTAATAACTGCTAACCAATAGAATTGCTGCTTTTACACAAATGCTGCTGAGTTTAAAAGTTCGTAAATGGTTAATTGATGACTGCCTTTTCTACCAGCGACTGAAATCAACTGAAAATTTAATCACAAATTTCACCCGAAATTGTTATTCACATATAAAATGCAAGGAACAATAATAAGCATATTAAAGAGGCTTGGAAGGTAATATTCTGATGCAGGTTTTGATGCATCTTCTCGGTGCTTTTCTACAGTGTTATGCTGATCATTTACTGTGTCTGTTGTCCTCCTCCTGGGATGTTTTTTCTGCGCTCTGTCTTCTATTTCTTTTGCTTTACATACTGTACTTAGCCACCGCTCTCTCTTTGCTTTAGTGGCTGCCACTTCCAATCTCTCCTCTCCTCCTATCCCTTCCCCCTTTTAACTCATTCTGAATTATCCATAGCCGCATCGCTCCCTCACTTTCCCTCTTCTCCCCTCTCCATCCCCCTCTTTCCTGTCTGCGTGTTCGCTCGCTCTCTGTCTCTCGTCCCCGTCTCTTCCCCCTTCTCTCAATTTGCTCTCTTACTTTATGGCAGCCTTTCACTTTCTGCATCCTCTCTTCATGCCCCCCCACACACACTCCTCATCCCACTCTCTATTCCCCTGCTCTTCCCCTCTCTCTCTCTCTCTCTGTTTCTCTATGTCTCTCACTTAGTGTAACTGTAGGATATAGGTCAGCAGGGCGGCTTGGCTGACTCGTGTCTAGACTCAGCCTCAGTCTTGGGGGCATGCAGTCACACAGCGGAGCACATTGACCAGCACAATCACCGCACCACACTGGAGCTCCATTGACTGCCTGACTGTGCCTATGTGTGAGTCCGTGTCTGTGGAAAACACACGCAAACACACACACAGAGGAAAAAAAAGCTGAGGGGCAAAGTTCTGATAAGGAGGCTTCGCAGCACGCTGGGCATTACTGAAAACATTAACGCCATCTGTGGAGGAAACACAGTGGTAGAAATGTCACTGTAAATGCCATTAGTTGTGAGTTGATATTTACAACAGGGCAAACATGACCACAGGGCGCTTCTTTAAATCGATCTGAAATTTTCAAAGCGTGAATAAATGCAAATTCAGTGCTGATGAAAGGAGTGTTAATGTGGCAGTCTATAAAGTTTCCCTTTGTTGAGTTGGATAGATGAGAAAAATATGAAATGGGAATTAAATTGGATACAGCATGCACGCGGCTGTCTGAGCCTCTATGTGAGTTAAATGCACTGTAACTACGCCTGTGTTCGACTCTTTTAAAAGGGGGGTCGGCAGCTGTATGGCAGTGGGTGCTGCAGGGTGCAACATGCTGAGGGGAAGGGTAGATGGGGTGACGATGTGTGTGTGTGTGTGTGT
>CAFUXE010000537.1:7024-26904 GCA_903364295.1 Serranus cabrilla
TTTTTTTTTTTTACATTTTAACACTGGCAGAAATGAGATTCCAAAATATTAAGTCAGGAAACAATGTGAGACATTTTAAATTCTTTTAATGTTCTACCTAAATTGTCACTTATGCCTTAACATGTTCATATCTTAAGAATGCTTTTAATAAAATGTGTTTTTTCTGAAATCTCAAACACTGTGCTGTTATTACCTGAAAACAAATAATAGTCTATGGATATTGTTCACAGCTTTATAGGAGTGCCCTGTCCAAACAAGCACAACATTTATACACTTTTGTGTTTTTTTTTTCAACAGTGGCATTATGTAAGAGTTCAATTCTAAAAATGAATGAATATTTGGTCGAGTAATGATTAAGACTTATGGATAAAGAAATTAAATTAGTTAAAGTGGGAAATAATTGCTTTTACAGCAGTTTTAGGTAGGGGATATCAGTGCAATTTTTTTAAAGGGGTGCACAGGTTAAATTACTACACAAAACGTTAGATGCGCAAACAGTTCACATCTGTCTTATCTCAACATTTTGCAGACAATACACTAGTTTTAGAGAATTTACACAGTGCAATATGCTGCACATTTTACCTGAACGGATGAAATCCGTGTTTCCTTCAGGTCTTGGTAATATTTGGATGAAGGCCTGCTGAGCGTCTGTCCATCATGCTCTTGCTCCTTTCTAATAACGGCCTCCAGCCCACCTGACCGTCCAGCTTCTGTCCCGTCCTGTAGGTGGCGTCAAAGGACATGTGGCGGGCCACAGGTCTGGGTCTTTCAGTGTGACTCTGGGGGTTCCAGTCTAGTCTTGGATTGGGCCTCCCTTGGTGGGATGTGTGTGGCTGTAGATGTAATTTGGCTCCTGTACCCTGTAAGCGCAGCCTGGACTGCGACTGGGGCTGAGGTTTAGGATGGACCGCCATGGCTGATGACTTTGCACCTGGAGCCTCTGTGGTTTGATGTGACTGCAGGGAGGGTTGGTGCATTCTCTTGGGTCCTAGATTGGGCACTTTAGTTTGTAGCCCAGATGTGAGTCCTCTTGGGTGGGATAAACGGAACCTCAAGCCTGAATCTGCTTGTTTTTGCGGTGATGTGGGAGCAGGCAGGACCTTGTGATTATCAGATAGAAAGTCCAACTTTGGTTTATAGCTAAATGAACCATTCCATTGCCGTCTTTGTGTGTCCTGACCTGCAGCAATCCCAGAAGTCTCTGTCAATCTGTTCCTATTCCTTAGCCGAGAGAAAAGACCGTCAGTATCCCCATTAAGGTGCTCCAGATTTGTCTTGAAAGGTGATTGATAGCTGAGAATCCCTAGCTGTCCATTTGTGGGGGAAGCAGTGTGTGGAGGGTTTGGCTCTTGAGCTCTCGCATTATTTTCGGCTGCAGTGATGGTATGCTGAGGCTGAACATACGAGACATGGGTCTGACTGCAATGGTTTGAGTGATTCTGGATCTGGATTTTCTTTTTCTCCAGAGGCTCCACATGTGTTTGTGCACCACTCTGTGTGCAGACAGCTCCTATTCTATGCAGTGGCCTTCCTGCAGATACACCCAGTAGTGTTTGTGGTTGATGTTTTGGGTGCAGTTGTGCACATTTTTCAATAATTTGTGTACCAGTGTCTGCTTTGTGTAGAGGCTGGGTGTTACATTCCCTGCGCTCCAGTTCTGCGCTCTGCAGATTGGATGAGACCAGCGTTTTTGGTTTGATTTGAGTGTTTTGTGAGTCTTTATTTGGAGCCTTGGGGCACATTGTTTTGGTTGGGCTTGATTTTGACTTCCTGGCATCAGTGTCAGCATTCTGAGCTGCATGTAATGTGATGTGAAGAGGAATAGTCTGAGGCACAGGGATAAAAGTGACAAAACCTGGGACTGGTTTGGAGCTGGAGTACAGTCTAAGGAATTCCTGATGGAAAGGTAAGACCATATTGCCCTTTACAAGAACAGCAAGACTACGATGGACCTGCCAGGACAGCCAGGAGAAACTGAGGAGACAACAAACATACACAAGCATTATTGGTGTAGTTAAAAACTAAAGAATAGAAGAGAACACTAAAGTGGGCACAGATGAGACATGCAAGTACTTTAGATATACACTTAGAAGAATATAAGAAGATTCGCTATTTGATTAGCTTGTTTTTGTGTTCACGTGCATATATAAGTCTGTGTGTGTGTGTGTGTGTGTGTGTGTGTGTGTACCTGTAAGAGCCAGTCAGCACCTCCTTCCAGTCAGCGATGATAAAACTCTCAGCAATCTGACCAGTCAGCTTCCTGCCTGTCTTGGCACAGTAGGTGTGTCCATCCACGCTGCGCACTGACAGTTTCTGCACAAACACACACAAGACAGCAATCAATTATTCAATACGTGTAATTTGTAAGTTTTTAATTAAAGGAAGCAGGAAAAAAGAACAATTCCTTTGTAGAAGTTGCAGTAACTTAAAGGTAAAAGAAATTGACAGTGGGGTAATGAATTGTAATGTGATAAAAAAAAAAATGAAGAACTTCCTCAGCCAAAAGTCTGATCCAGTGAAGTCAGTATGGCCAGGGAGGAATGTGACCAATGTTGGAGGAAAACTAGAGTCAACATTGAGGTGTATTAAGGTCTGTGGTGTGCATTGTGGGGTGGTAGGGAAAGTGCCCTCTTGGGAGGCAAAATGCGCTGATGTGGCCTTTTTTCTTCTCCCCCCTGCCCTTCAAAAAGTCTGTGCACGCCACTGCTTAATAATTGTCTCATTATACTCTGTTGATACATGTAGTAGTATAGTTTGTCCCTAAATGAAAGAAAAGCACCATATTATGAAATGTCCAAAAACTCAAAAAGGTCATACTATAGCATGTCGATTTTTTGTCAAAAAAGTAGAATTTTTAAAATGCTCAAAAAAATAGTCTTATTATACTCTGTTGATACATGTAGTAGTTTAGTTTGTCGAAAAATGACAGAAATACACCATATTATGAGATGTCAAAAATTTGACAAAAAAGTCATACCATAGTATGTCGATTTTTTTCCATGAAAAGGTCATAAAATTTTGAAATTCCCCAAATGCATAGAGTAGATTATTAGAGTCTGTTGACACGTTTTATGGTAAATTTTTTGAAAAGGGGACAGAAAACACAATTTTATAGTTAAACTATAGCATGTGGATTTTTGTCAAAAATGGCAAAATTTTATAAAGCTTAAAATCAATGGTGTGCACAGGGGGGTAGCAGTTGCCCCCCTTCAAGACCCAATTGTTGAAAAACCCACTCTAAAGTGTCATCTTGGGAGGTAAAATGTGCTTTAAGTGCCCTCTTTGGTGGCGAGAACGTGCTGATGTGCCCTTTTTTCTTTTCGCCCCTGCCTTTCAAAAATTCTGTGCACGCCACTGATTAAGGTGTCTAACCAGCTGAGAGCGATACAAGGCAGGGGCCAACTTGCTCACTGCATGCCGCGCTTAGGTACGCTAAGGTTAGCCAGCTAGCTGTAACTTGACTCCAAAGTGTAAATCACGTGTTGGTTGTTTGAATATGTGGATGAAAAATAAAAATGTACCCTACTTTTCAACACACTTCTTAAGATCAAAGGCTTTCCAATTCTAATATTTGTATTTCTCAGGATTATGTTTGACCCTTTCTGGATAGAAATGAGGCTTTGGGTTTGTGAGAACTTGTGTTTGTGTGGGTGTAATTGAGAAGGCGAGGCATATACCTTAGTTGAATCACCTCTAATTCAAGATGTGACGCAATGCTTTGCTGAGAAGGAAAATCTAGTTTGATTATTTGATCTCGGGAATACTGGATGAAGTAGTGTATTTAGAGACCAGAGCGTCTTTAAGCGAGACTAAGTGTATTTTGACTTTCCACAGGTGGAGGGAAAGAGGAAGCTGGAGAGACTCACAGGGAAGTTTTTGCTGTCGAGTTTGAGGTCCTGCCACATGTTGATAAACAGGTTCAGGTTGTGATGATCTAGCAGCAGATGAATGGACACATTCCTCTTCCTGCTCGCCTCCAGAAGGTCACAGAGCAGCTCGACATCAGTGAAGCTGTCAATCACTATGGCTAGGACCTAAACACATGAATGCATTAGTGAACAGACCTAATGGGTGTGGGGCAAAGGGCCAAAAGACAGGGCCCCTTGACATTCACTTGCAAAATGTCACAAATGACCAAAAACAAATACAACAAAACACCTACAAAGTCACAAAGTGACCATTAAGAAACACACAGAGACTACAAAGGGACATAAAAATAACTACAGACACAAAGCAATTAAACAGACACCAAATTATCACAGGGACACAAGAAAAACAATGAAAAATTACTGCAAAAAAGAGCAAAACAATTACAAGTAACACAAAGCAACAAAAAGAGGTTATTCAACTATATTGTCTATGTGTTTTGCGCAAAGTACAATAAAAAAAAAAGGGATAGTCTTGTTTTGCTAATCCTTTGAGACATATATTCAATTTAAAACGTACAAATATAATATATTTAACAGCTTCAAATCCATCTGTCCACCAGCAGGTAGGGTTAAAGCTAGGGGCAGCACAAAAAACTACATTTTTTTTACTGATGTAGTTATGGTTGTATATTATAAATAAAAAAAATCAATACATAAAAACCACAATTGCAGAAACCAGTAGATGTGACCCTCCAAATGAGGCCTAATTTTAGGTCTGGAAGATTCGTTTACACATCTGAATTTAATTTATTCTATTTTAGTGTCGGAGATTCTTTGGACTCAGGGTTGTGGGAGAGGTGGTGGGGCCTTTTGCATGTCTGTGCCCAGGGGCCCAATGTTTCAGAGTCCACCCATGCCTACACACATGCACGCAGTCATATGTCACTAGAGCTTTCAATCACTGTGGCAGAGACCTGTACGGACAGATATCATTCGCTGCGTATGTGACCTTTCAACACACAAGCTCCAGTACTAACATTTTTATCATCCCTCACATGTCCAGGCATGCATAGGTGCATAGACACAAACTGCTCTCCTCACATGATAGAAAAGCACACACACCGTTCCAGCCTTTCTGATGAACTCTCGGATCAGGTCTTTCATGCTGGCTGCCCTGCCGTCAGACTGGAAGTAAACCCTAATGCTGGGTTCGTCCAGGACAGCATCGGTCTGCTTCAGATCTGAAACAGCCAAAACATGATCAGAGCCGGCAAAATGAGGACGGATACTGCTTTGTCATTTAGCATTACTATCACAGTTGTGTTTATGCCTGTATAAAACTTTTCTACTCCTGCAATACCTTTTTGAATGCTCTGGTCCAAACCTGCCACAGTAGGATCACTGTCTAAGGACACTGAGGGACAGTGTGTCGCAGACTGGGAACCAGCAGACAGGCTCTCCAACTCTTTGTCACTGTCATCAGATGCACCAGGATCAGCTGTGTAAACCATAAAGCTGTGATAAATAAAAACTAATACAAAAAAGTGAGTATTTACTTTTTGATCTAATGCAAAAGTCATGACAAAATGTGCAAATGATGCATCACAATGTAAAACAGATTAACAACCTGTGCTGCTATCCCTGCCGTTTTCCTGGATGTAAAGCTTCTCCAGCTCTGACAGAAAGTCCACTTCTCCCTCTGCCTTTAGCACCTCGTGGTATCCCTCCAAGCCCCGGCTGAGCATGGAGTCCACTGCCAGCCGAGCGCTCTCATTGTGGCTCAGGTCTAATGCAGGTCTGCTGGCTATGAAGTCATAACAAGAGGAGGAAGGGATGCGGAGGTCTTGAACCCGTCGCCTCACCTTCCCCTGGGGTTTGGATGTCCTGTACCACAGCACTGACACACCGCTGGCATCCATGGAGGAGAGTCTGGGTTACTGCAGTTTGGTTTGTAACAGGTAAAATTGTTTAAGCTGTGCATGAGCCTCAGAGCCTGGATGTGATGGTATGCTGCATTTCTGACATGACTGAAAGAACTACTGGTTGAAACACACAAGGAGGTGAAGAGAAAATTATAGACCCGCCCACGCTCGGAGCAAGATGGTTTCACAAGTGATGAGAGGTGACAGGTGAGAGGAAAAGTCATGCAATTAGATGTACAAAAGTATTCAAAAATATAGGTTAGGTTAGGTAGGTTAACAGCATCATGTGTGAGATACAAAATTTGGCTTTAAGACATTTTCTCTAACATTCTATGAGGCCCCAAGTGTGTGAGAAAATGATGGATTGATTCAGCTGTTTTCTTCTGAGGTCCTGAGAGCGATTCATAGCATGTGAGTGCAGATTAATGACGGGTGGAGGGAAAGAAAAGAAAGAGTGACAGGAATAGGGATGGCTGTCACTTAAACTCATGTCAAACAACACCTGGATGATTATAGGATCAAAAGCAGTTACAGGCACACCCAGTGGGGAGTAGAATCACACAGGTCCTCAGCTGTTTTACAGTAAATATGCTTTGACTTGTTCGCCTCACCTGTATATAGACAAATTGCCATGTGTCCTGACACAACAGAGCATGAATGCCCTGAAACAACATCAAATCAACATATGTCAACATATATATACATTGTGTAAATAGGAAATGGCACCCAAAGCAATTTCTGTGCGTAAGCGTCTAATTTATACAAACCCCCTGAAGGCAACTGAGAAAATTCTGACAATCTATTTTCTAAGTCTTTCTTTTTCTAAGTTTCTAAGTCATTTGTGACTTCAGAACAAGTGAAAAACAACAACGTAGAGTAACTGCCTCAAGGTTGTTTGCCTCCACCAGCAGACAGTTTACAACCATGTCCGTCCAGACTCATGTAGCCATAACACTATTACAGCGTGCATATACGGATGTTGCTGCAAAGAAGCTACACGTAGACGTAAAACAGACATGTTTCAAAAGGCACAATGAAACAGAAGGTTGAATCTGGATTTTGAAAACATTTAATCCAAAATAGTTTATAAATAAGATAAATACAAAATGCATTAAAATAAAAAAAATTCCAAGTGGAGCAAAGCACAATTCTTAAAAGAAAATTCAGTTTGCAACTGAACATTAAATTGAATGTGATGCAATATACAAATTCGGAGGTATAATAGTTTGTGTGTACATATAAATAGATACATAGAGGATGTTGTACTGCACTACAGAACTTGTAGATGTTGCATCATACAGTGAGCAGAGCTACACATACTACCTACAGTGTTATATTTGCATCAGTCTGTCATGTTGGTCACACAGAGTAACAATCACCAGCTACAGACTGTCTTTTCACGTGACTGCCTACAGACAAGGCAGAATTAAAACAAATGAAACGGACATTGCTTGTTGGGCTATGATCAGAGAACAGACCCATGAAGGATGGCTGGCTTGGGTTTTAGATTACTGACAAGCTGAACAATAATGTGCACATCACATGAAGCAACAGCACTGTCAAACCCCAAGGGAACCAGTCAAGGGGTGGAGTCTAAATAGAAGACATAGGTTTTTATGAGAAAGCAGTTCACTGGTATTAATAATGTGTATTTTAAAGGAAGGTATAAAAGCACTTTGACAGCGATCGATAGTAGCTAGCCGGTATCTTCAGTCTGAGTCATTGTTTCTATTGACGTCGCTCGCTTGAGACAAGAACATGTTTTTGTGACACTACTCAGACAGTTTGTGGTCACTGGGAAACAGAGGACAGTGTGTGGACAGACTGTGAGGAGGCAGAGCTGCCCTCTCTGGCTCTGGCTGCCAGCTTCTGTCTCAGCTCCCTTACTTCCTTCAACAGTTGTCTCTCACTGCTGTCCAGCTGGGCCCGGCCTCGATCCAGGGAAACTGACAAGAGAAGGACACACAGGGACGTTACTGATACAGAAACTCAAGATAATTGAGCGAAAATACATTTTTGGGTGATTGATTAATTGTTCAAACGGCTGTTGTCAGAAAGAGTAAGAAGAGGATGTTTTTAGAAATCTCATCATGGTCAGCAGTTGTCTGGAGGTGATTGATTATTATCTTGCAACAGTAAATTCATATTGCAAATAATCATCATCTTGCTTTGGTGATACATGCAAATTATACTATGCAGTGTTTTTATGATGAACTTTACCATGACCTTTGTGACTTTTTACATTACATTCATATTTTTTATGGCAGCCTATACTGACATTTTTTTTCTAACCTTTTCTATGACCATACTATGACTTTTCTTGACATACTCTACTCTGACATGTTTATGATATATATACTATAACATTTATGACATTTTACAGCATACATGATGAATTTTTAAATATATTATACTATGAATTGATTATTTTTATTACATGCATATACTATCCTATTAATGTTTTTGGAATTTTGATGACATACTATACTATGACTTTTTTTTGTCATTTCTATGATATATTATACTTTGACATTTTTATGACCTACCATGAAATTATAGAAGTTTCAGGAAAGAAGAGACGGACAACTTCTATCTCTGACAACGTGAAGGTGAGACTTTTATTTTCAACAACTAACTCAACTGAACTCCCACTAAAAGCAGTTGCTCCACTCCAAACATGCTGGTTACCATGGTTACACACTGAGGCTTTTAAGGGTCTGTATACAACTCACTGTGAACGTGAGTCAACAAAAGAAAAGCAAAAAAACTGCTCGCGTGGAGCCACATATTATGGTAAATTGTGTTCTTAAACTCCACTACACTTGCACTTTTATGATGTACAATACTTACTGTACTATACTTTCCAACCTTTTCTGACTTACTATACTATTACAGTTTTTGTCATTTTTATGACATATTAGTATGACTTTTTTATGCATTTGTTAATACATTTTTTATATACGATACTATGATTTTTTATGACATATACTATGACATTTTTTGGAATTTTTATGGAATTTTATACTACGGCTTTTTCAAGAAATTTTATACTACTACATCACAATTTTTTGCATGTGACACTAAACTGACTTTCTTTATGACATTTTAAATCATTCATGTTTTTATGGCATACTAAACTATGACTTTTTACTCCATAGCACTTCAACATACACATTCAGCAGGAGCCGTTTTTATCTTTGCCTTTTAGCAGTCTTTTGAAAACACATAATTTCTAAAACAACTTACAGTTGGTGGAGGTGCTCTCTGAAGGTGAACTGCTGTTGAGACAAACCAAGTTGGTTCCTGCCTGCTTCGGGGTGGTGGGAGAGTTGGGTCTGACTGCTGGAGCTGCAGTGTTGGTTCCAACAGCAGCGGTGGTGCTGGGTTTATAAGGAAGTCCTCTGGTCAAACACAGTGTTCTTATTCCCATCTGTTTGTGGCCATCTAACACAGAGCAAACTGTAATATTAGATCTCTGTCTGGATAATGGATAGGTCAGCACAAAGGTTACAAACAAAACGGTGAGAGTGTGGAGTAATACCTGTGTCTGCTGAAGACAGGGGCCGCTGCTGCTCTTGTAACTGGGCTCTGGAACTCATGACTTCATCCCACTGAAAATGTACAAGTACTCT
This sequence comes from Serranus cabrilla, assembly GCA_903364295.1. Lineage (NCBI taxonomy): Eukaryota > Metazoa > Chordata > Actinopteri > Perciformes > Serranidae > Serranus > Serranus cabrilla. The sequence continues at coordinate 16,448 of CAFUXE010000537.1, forward strand.
GTGTAACTGAATATGAATGTCATTTGAAAAATCAAAAACAATAACCAAACTAAAAAAAATGTAAATCCCACTATATGTCTTATGTATTTCACATATTAGCAAAAAAAGTTTATTAGTGAGGAACACAAATATAATTTTTTTATTCCTAAGAGCTGTCTTGTGAAAATGATTTTAAAGGTTATAGGCAAGCCAACACATCATGTAAATTGTTGTGTTGACAAACACACTCTTGTTCTCACCTTCCTTCCTGCCACATCTCTCATGGTGTCAGCCAGTCTCTCCTCCTCTGCCAGGGTTTGCCTGTGAAGCTCTGCCAGTCTCTCCCTCTTCCTCTCCTGCTCGGCATCAACCTGCTGCAGGCGCTCCGCCACCTCTCTCTGCCAGTTCGAATCCAGGCCCAGCTGGCACGCCTCCGCCAGGGACTCCTCCAGGGCCTGTGTGTTGTGTGTTGAGACCGAAAGTTAACACATACAAGAGGGGAAGGTCATCAGTGCCGGTGCCAAAATCAGAGTTTGCATGTCTGTGTGGTTTTAATAGTTTCTCATAAAGTCAGAAGAATTTACGAGTGCATCCAGATTGTGTGTTGACATATGCTGATATCATTCCACTGGCACCTGCATGTTTGTCTCTGTGCAGTGCAGCAGCTCTGTGTAGCTCTCCTCCTCTTCTTCTGCCCTCTTCATCCTCATCTGCATCTCCTCTTCAACCTCTCGTCCCATGCGCTCCTGCTCCTTGAACAGGTGCTGAGGGAAAAAACAAACAAATAAAAAAAAACAACTCAGACAGTGATGTCACTACATGGTGAAAATTCTTAAGTTTTTTTTATTAACAACAGGCACCTTATGCAGAATAGGTGTGAACTTTATTGGTTATAATTACATCTTGTATGTAAAGGGAGTCTTCCCCCTCTGTCTGCCCTTGTCCCTCTGTACCTCTCCACTATAATACCCAATAAAGTAGTATAACTTTTCACTCAACCAAAAAATGACCAAAGAAATAACTAAAGAGATTATAATTTTTTTTAATAAAAAAGAATTATGCCTGGTTAACGCTACACAACTTTCAAAGTTGTTCATACTACACATCCCGCTGTCTTATAATCAGGCTTCTTTATGTTGTTTTCACACTCCAAGACTGATCAGCATCAGGGGGTCAAATACTACAAGATCTTTCACTCAGAGGAATCCCAGATGAGTGTATTTGCTCTCCAAACACAATTGATCAGAAAATGTAGTCATGGTTGCCTCCTCGGCAGCCTGCAACACGGTTGTTGATGTTTTTGCACACATGTTAACAAAATGGCTAGTTTCCACGCGTCTTTACTATTTGTAGACCGTTGGCTTTATGTGCAACAACCACTTTGGTCTGTGTTACAAATGCAACACACACAGTAAAGTTCCTATTGTTACCAGTGACACCCAGGTATCCCTTAACCTCTCTCGTACTCTTATTGGCTGTAGCTCCCTCAAAATTATGAGTTTCTAAAAACCTTATAAAGGGCATTTTTGTTCCTTTAAATAATATATGTTATCAGTTAATCTCTGCAAAGCAAGACAGGCTGTCAGTTCCTTTATCCATGCTCTTCCATGGCAAGGCAATTATCTGTCTAACTTGCAAAAGTACAATCACTAAATTCCCAATATTGGGAATTTCCTTTCCTATTATAAGGCTTATGCATCCAACCACACTCTCCCAGAATCCCTGTAGTTATGTGCTCTCCTATAGACTGGTTCTGGGCCTCAGGACAAGCAGCTTTAAAATACACTTCATGCTTGTCTTCCTTTATATCAATTCTCCATGCCTCTAGCTTTTTGGAAGATTAATATATTGAATATGTTAACAATAACGCCTCATAAGAGAATTAACCTTTACATCCAGGTAATTCTGTTGCAAAATGTGTTCTGGGTTTATGAGAGTCTTTGGAATTAAAATAGGAGGAAGTGAGGGAGAAATGAACCAGAAAAGGAGGCTGGAAGATAGGAAGGAGGGTTTCATCCAAGCCGTTTGTCACCTGTTCAAGCCTTCTCCTCTGAGCCTCCAGCTCCATCTGTCTGACTTCTAGATCTTGCACTGCTGCAGCTGTTTCTTGCTCCCGGAGGTCCATCTGTAGCACAACATAAAGGTTATTGTTAGGTTAGTGCTTAAACATGATCGTGATTAAGTTATTAAGTTTGTGACAGATTCTTGGGTAGAAAAATGGAACAAATAGAGAACAGCACATTAATCATGTTGAACCAGCAGAGCTTGAACTTACAACCTAGAATAGGGCTGCGTTATATAACAACCTTAGATGTTAATTGTGAGGTTACCTTCCTGCTGATCTCCTGGTCTAGTCTTTGGACCTGGGAGGCTCTCAGGTCCTGCTGGTGTTTGAGGAAACGTCTTTTGGTTGCGTCCAGCAGCTGTAACTCCTTCACCTTCAGCTCTCTCTTCATGGCTGCCAACCTGCAGAGGAGGGAGCAGTGTCAGCAACCCAATCTGATAAAAAAAACATTGTTCTTTGTTTCTCATAACTTATAGAAGTGCAAGTGTCTTGTGCTTTTACTTTGCCCTCTGCTGTGTCAGTTTTTCCTCTTCCTGTGCCAGGATGTTTCTGCGCTGTTCTTCTGCCTTCTGCAGCAGCTCCTGTGTTCAGATTAATAAAAGTATTCAGTTCATTTGAAGTGTGTGTTTCATATTATTGATAAGCTATATCAACAGAACAAAACCCAAAACCCCAATAGAATTAATCTGTATTAAACCTAAAGACATTTTGGGCATTTCAAAATCATTGGGTTTGTTCTCTTTATAAGAAACACAGTAAACAAACTAGCATTTCAAGAGTTAGAATTCAGAATATGAATGGATATTTAAGGGTAAATCTAACTAAGTAAATATATACATTTATAGCAGTTTTTGACAAAAAAGACATTAAAGAATTTTATGGAAAATGATGCACAACAGTAAAAATGAATTTTGAAAAATAATATCTACCTGTTGTGCATAATAAGCCTCCTCGTCAGCCTGGCGACGCAAGAAATCTGTGCGCAGGGCTGACACCTCCTGTCTGATGAGACAAACACACACATATCTGATGAATGACTTTGAAATGTATTTTCAAACACTCATTTTAATCATCTTATTAATACTGTCATTACATTATGTGTGCATTCACCTCTCGCGGAGATACTCCATCTCCTGGAGTCGAATCTTCTCTCTCTCCCGGCTCTGGTATTGCACTATGAATTCTGGGTAGCTGTTGAACACGGGGTACTGGCCTTTGGTCAGTGGAGTAAAGTCAGAGAGCAAAGTCCTGGGGTGGATGTCAGTTGGTGTGCTACCCATGAGCCGGTAAGCCTCCTTTATCATGGCTCCCAAATCCAGGTTGTTACGGTGGTGGAAAAAATACTAAGAGGAAGAGAAATGGAAGCAAGAATAATTTATAGAGGAGGAGCGACAGAAACGTTTACTGACCGACGAGGAGATTACTGTAATTTCAGATGACAGTCACCTCAAAGTCCTGTTTCTGAGAGCAGAGCAGCAGAGGCTCACGGCAGCAGGTGATGTAGGCCACGCAGGCCACGAGCAGGAATGATGGATGGTTGGAGAAGATGTTGTCAAAGAGCTTGAGCCACTCATCACGAGTCAAAACCTCTGAGAATAAGGTCTCCAGCAGGGGCCACACGTAGAGCTAGGATATAGAGATGCACTATAAAATCTCACATCACGTGGATGTTAAATTGTGAGACGGCCTGTCTGACCACTTGTCCACCCTTCTCCTCCATCCTGCTGTTACCTGTGAGGTGATGCCACAGTCCACCAGGTGCTGCAGCAGCTCCTTGTCGTGATGAGCCAGAACATTCTCGGCCATGCTCAGGATGTTCAGAGGAGGGTTGGGGAAATACTCGAACCAATGCTGACCCCAGTTCACTGTGCAACCAAAACATCAGTGTTCAACAGATGGCTGATAAACAGAGTGACAACTGAAGAAATAAGCAGGTTTGAGAATGTATTTAATTTCATTGAGCGCCACAAGTCCAAACTTAGGCTGCACACACTGAGAAGCACTGTTGTTTGGTTTCATATGTATGAATGCAGTGGTACCATTCTCAGTGCACAGACCTCCCTTGTAGTAATTAAAGACATTGGTGTCAGCGCAAAACACAACACAGCTTTTAAATGTGTAGACATTAAATGTTTATACATTTTCATAATTAAGTGCTCTCTGGAAAAATGGCATTTCATAATTGAAACCATGAAGTACCTATGACAGTGGCCACCACCTCGAAGCAGAGCATCGGGTTGTTCTGAAAGAGCTTGACGAAAGGAAAGGCTACCAGGGGAAGATACTCCACCTCTCCAAAGATGGCTGCCCAGTGTGCGAAGGCAGACAAAACCCTGGAGAGGGCAAGAAGGACCACATAATAAAGTTGTTAAAAATCATTGGATTTCAAAATAGTTTATAACAAAATTCTGCAGAAAGAAGAAAATACTTGAAATGAGTTGCAATTGTGAGTGTGTGTGATTACCTCTGCAGTCCCCTCTGTAGCTTGTGACTTTTGATGGGGTATTTATCGTGCAGAGTGAGGTAGGCTGAATGCAGGCCTTTGTCAGTCAGACTGCTGTACGCTGCATGGTTCTCTGGTAGACACAACAAAGACCGCCATACAAACATCCTGCAACACGGACACACAAATTAATGTAAAATCATGTAAATCTTAACACATAAACATAGTGTTAAAGTCTGCATGCTTTTTTTCAGTCATCAGCTGCACGAATCCTAACACGAAACATGTACCTGTATTTAGCAGGATACTCTCCAAACGCTTTGAGCAGAGCCACCAGCCTCTTCTTATTCAGACCAGCCGGTAGTTCGTTCTGTTGATAGACACAAACCCATAACACTGTATTAAAGATGCACTCATTGCATCTAGTCAGCATGAGAGAAATTCTTTGTATCTATGATGGCATATCTCTATGACAACCAAATTTGAACAAAGAAAGTAAAGAAAACACCTCAGTGTGTTATTACATTGTTGTGTGTTGTTCCCACCTCTTTGTCCTCAGCTGTAGACCCAGCAGGGGGTCTGAGTATCTTCACCTGCGTCCGCCTCCCAGAGCTCTTGGCTGGTCTCTGAACGAAGTCTGACCTGACCTTGACGTTGAGGTTAGATAAGTCCTGAACAGCTCCATCACCAGAGACGACTGCCACCTGGGAGGGAGGAGGCTGCGTGACAGAGACGCACACATACACACACAACATTAACACACATACAGATAAACATGCTCTTATAAAAAACATGAGGAAACTCATCACAACACGGCCACCTTGTTTAATTCCTGTGTGAGACTCTGAACACTGTAGACATTGATGCTGCCATTATCCATGATGGCTACAACATGTCTGCCGTTAGGGCTGACCGTCACTGTGGTGATGGCGTCGTCGTGGGAACCCATGTGGAAAAGTAGCTTGCAGGTGTGAATGTTGATGAAACGCATGACGCCATCCTGGCTCAATACACCTAATGTCTGCAGAAACAAAATAAAAGTCTCCAACTCACATGCTTACTGTAGACAGAGGTTGATGTTAATTATTTAATACAGGGGAAATAATACACATAGCAAACGAGACAATATGAGAATATGGCAATAGAACCTCAAAGAAAAGAGGAAAAGAAAAACCATAGACAAAATAGGATCGCTTTGGTTATTTAAACAATGTTTGGAAGTACCATTTAAAAAATACAGCATAGTTAGAGTTTCACATTGCTCTTTCACAAGATTACTTATTTCCCATTTTTACGTTGTGTTACGTTGGTTTATAGCAATATTATTTTCCAAAGAAACTAACTTTATAATGTTTTAATAAAAGAAACTTTAATTAAAATAATTTCTTGTTTGACCTTTAAATGTGAAAATGTTAAAAGGTGTAAACCTAAAGTAGATGTTGAGTGGCCTTTAGATATTATTCCACAAGCTCAACATATTGAGAAGAGAAAAACAAATGCACCTGGTCTTCTTCTTGCTCATTACAGAATCTACATAATGATGATTCTGTAATGAGCAAGAAGAAGACCAGGTGCATGGGTTTCATCAACACTGAACAATCTACATGATGATGGCTGTTCAATGTTATATATGTGAAGTTTACTTTAGATAACTTATTTTAGAAAACCTTAATCTAAATTCTCTAGAGCAGGACAAAAGTAAACATGTAAACATAAACCATACCTGGCTGGCTCCCCCGTCAAAGCTGTCAGGCAGGAATTCCAGTTGTCGGACAGTTCGGACCTGCGTCGGCATCTGAATCACCCTGATCAGCTGTCTGCTGTCCAGACACCACAGGTGCAGCAGGTTGGAGCGCCCACCAGCAGCAAGGCTCTTACCATCACTGCCAACACAAGTCAGTGTTTGATGAGGTCTGCTGATCCCCATTATCTTTACTTACTACTTATGAAGTGTTCAGAGGAAACTACATAAGGAGCTGCAAAATCTATTAGCTAGTTTGGGGTTGTGATGTGAGAGACCCACCGTGTGACAGCGAAGGCCTTATAGGAGATTTTGGGTCCGGAGTCAGGGACAGGGAGTTGGTATTTGCAGAACAGCGTGTCGCTCTCCCAAGCAAAGATGGAGTCATCGCTGAAACAGCTGAGGATGGTGTTACTGAGAGGCAAAAAAAACACCTGCAACACAAACAACAGTATGCAACGATCATGACAGCACTGAAAAGAATTTAGTGCGTAGGGTAAATGTACTAGACATATAGAATAAACACCTTCAAATGACCCAAAACCCTAAATCACTATTTGAACAATATGTTCAAAAATAAATGTAAAAAAATGTTGGCTTTATTAAGGATTTTGGCTTTTCATATTCAATATTTTCTTCCTCTATTTTTTATTTAATTTGTTTTTATCCTACATGTTTACCCTTTGAATGCCGACAGACTGTTTGATGTTGAGCTTCCTCTTCCTCTGGAAGGTGTCCAGGTCCCAGAGCTGAGCCGTGTCTGAGGACGTGGTGATGGCGTAGCGACCTGAGCTGTGGACAGAGATGGATGAAACTGCTCCCTCGTGACCCCGCATCCAGCTGACCAGCTGCTTTGTGTCTGAGAGAGAGACGATGAAACACCAGCAAGTGTTCATAACAATTAAAATGAGAGAAAAAATGTCCCGAGAACCAACAAACAGAGTGCACCCACTGAAAATCACTATTGAAACATATGAGTAATGTGTGGATGTAACCCCCCTACCTTTGTCAAAGCACTTGATGGTGTAGTCAGCCAGGGCCACAAGGAACTCTGTGGTCCTGCGGAGGGTGAATCCCAGAGCAGTGCAGGCCTGACCTGTCTTCTGCACCAGACGAAATCTGTCTCAAGAAACATTAAAAACACAAGTTCAGATAAATGTGAAAACATGCTGTTTTTAAGGATAAAGAGCACATAAAAATAAAAACACAAAACACAAGTTAGAAAAATGTGACTTGTTTCCAGGCTAGTGACTTTGTTTTCCTTTTACTAGAAAGAAAGAGACATTCATATTTGAAACAGGATCATGGTGCTGTTATGAAAAGAAAATGGTGGTGTGTATTTTTAACCATATTTTAATGCTCTAAATATAACAAATTCAGGTGAGAACACTTCAACAATAAACAGCTATGACTACCATTAAAAAAATGTGGGATGAGTAATAACAGTTGGTAGACCATAATGCTTACAAATATTCCCATAAACAAAAGTAACAAATAAAAACACCTGTTTCTGCTGATGTCAAAGACGTAAATGTTGCCATGGTGATCCCCCACCAGGAAGGAGTCTCCTGTGGTGTCAAAGGCCACATGCAGGAAACGCACCGTCTTTGCCTGCTGAGCAGTGCGGACCACCGTCACCAGCACACTGAGGAAGACAAACACATTTCTGTGAATCGTCCTGTTTCAAAGTCCATATGTCATGACATACTACAGTCGTTTGTAGATGATATATATAGAAAAAAGGTTCCGATGCTTCCTCATAAATACCTAGTTGTAAATAAAGTTAAGAAGACGTCTTTTAAAATTATTCACAAATATTATTCTGCAAATAAAAACAACTAATAAAAATGGTTCCTTCCATGATAAATGTATTCAGAAACAGTTTTAAATCTATTTTAGCATTGTTCTCACACTGAAACATTCTGCCAAGACTTTTGCAGATTTGTCATTAATCATATCTTTAAAGACTTTAATTTGTTATGGGAAAATGTGGCATCTGATTTCTTTAAAACAAACTTGATAATGCTTTTGGCATAATTCTTCATTCACAAATGTAATTTTTGCAACATTTTTTTTGTGTTGCTTTACTGAAGAATGTCACACAATATATGTCTCTGATTTCAAATTCAACTAACAAGAAGGCTATCAAGACGCTCAATGTGTGTTGTATGTTTCAATGTTTTTGTCAGGTTTCTGTATAGTCTGATAACCCCCTGTCTCTTTATCTGTTGTTGTTCTATTTTTATACAATTCCACGTATACTGGATATTTGTTTTGTTATTTAATTTAAATGAAAAAACAAAAGAAAATTCAGTGAGTCATGGCTGCTCTCTAGTGGTCATAGTACACCCTAATAAAAGTGGTTGAACATGAACAACAACAATCTAAAGAGGCATCTATTGGGCGCATACTGTATAGTGTTACAGCGTATATAAGGTTATTGGTAAAGTGTTTGCCACTCAAGAGTTTACAGGTCATTCTTGTATTAAAGTACGAGAAGAGCAACAGGTGTGACTGAACATAACTGCATGACAAGCAGTTCGTTACCTGACAATGTAGATTTAGGCTCAGGCGTATTTAGTAAGTAAGTACTTTTTACATCACAATCTAGAAAAATGTGTCACTCTCCTCAGCATCAGGTGCACATGACAACTAATCAAGCATCGTTCAGTCATTTTCCAGCCATACCTTTTGTTTGGTGCTGGTTTTCGATGCCAGATTTTGCCCTCCTCTTTGTTTCCAATGTCCGTCACCTCCATTTTAAAGACGTCTGTAGAAACTCGCAGTATACATTCACGAAACAGAATAATACCCCATCTACTTAACTCAATTTCGCCTTTTCAGTTTACTGTAGCATTGTAAGCTAACTGGCTAGACGACGGCTAATCTCCGTAAAGGCGGAGCAAACAGCGCGAAATTTGAAATAACATTAACGTTACATGTCGTTTTAAGTTACGGCAAGAGAAGTCATAAAGCCTTGCACTATTTCATGTAAATGAACGCTCAAATAAGCACAATAAGGCGTAGCAGACTCTACCCTAACAGTTTTCTTCAACTAAAGTTTCAGAAGTTTTTTGTTTTGTAGACGGTAACTTTGTCGCCCAATAATGACGTAAACGTAAACAGAGGCGTACCTTGTGGGAGTTGTAGTTCAAAACCATTTAGACTAAATTACGAAATTGTGACACTTCATACAGTCGAAGACGAAGAAGTGGTAGAAACATGATTTTGTAAACTGGGAGTGGCAAACTGCATATTTTAATATATGTTTTATTATTATCTGTTTATGTTATTATTTGTGTGTGTGCAGTAGTCCTACAATATTCTTGGATTGAAACTAGAGTACACTAGTATGGAGCTGAAGGACTGTTTTCAAATATTTCTGAAAATATAATAAGGTTTGGTCGCAGAGCAGTAGCCTACATTCTAGCTTTCATGAGTCATGAAGTAAACAGAAATAACAGTACAATAAATTGTGCTAAAGCAGCCAGTGAATTGTGATCATAGACAGTATAATGTGACTGTTAAAAAGGGAAATTAGGGGGAAGCATGACCGACATGCTAGTAAATGTATCGTTTTTTCATCCCAATATGAAAAAAATAAAACAATATATATTGATGTAAAGAATTCAACAAAATGTGGAATGAGCTGAACAACTCTTGCACATCTCTTTCCTCAAAATTAACCTCCAAAACGTAACGCCTGTACCTTATATCGAGTTATGAAGTGAAGTGAGAATACAAGATCTTATAAAAAGGGATCATTTGCATTAGTATTGTTTCTCAGTAATCTTTCTGCTTCTTCAGATTTAAATGCATCTAACTCTCCTCCACAGGTGGCTTCTGCTGGACAAGTTGACTGTTGCGTGCGTCTGGCACGCCTCTTTCTGTTGCTGCCTGCCTCTGGATTGGTCATTTGGAAGCTTTGCAAATTTCACAGGAAGTACTATAAGAATACAAAGCAAAACTAAATGATATTGCCAGGAGGTAATAGAAACACATCCGGTTCTAACATTATTCCTTCAAACTAAGAGCATTACAAAAAACAATCCTCCCAAAAAGGAATCAAATTATAAATCAGTACAAGCTCATAAATAAATAACACGTGTTGGTGTGGGCATTGTCAATATCCCAAAGGTACGTGCCAATTTGCTGGAAGGTTTATGTTATTCTCTAACATTTACTACCCAATGTAATTTTTCCCTCAATTAATTGTACAGGGCATGAAG
>CAFUXE010000537.1:26947-87590 GCA_903364295.1 Serranus cabrilla
TATTATTATTATTGGTGGTGGTGGCGGTAGTAAGAGTACATTTCGTTTTACTTTGAAAATCTGAACCGGATGTCTCTGCTCTGATCTCAGTAACTTTATCATATGTAAAGCTAGCTCCCTGATTAGCCACGTCATGTAAAGTTAGCAGTGGAGCACTTCTGATATAAAGCAGCGAGGAGTTGCAGTTTTGGGGGGGATTTGTTCGTTTTAAAAGAGGAACTCTTATTTCATGGTTATAACTCGGCTATAATCATATGGGAAGATGGCAGAATTTGGGGACTGGTTCTCAAGCATCCCTCTCATCACCCGGTCCTGGTTTGCTGCCTCGGTTGCTGTTCCCCTCATTGGAAAACTAGGATTGGTTGATTTCAGAAACCTCATGCTGGTTCCGGAGCTGTTCATTAACAGATTTCATGTAAGTTTATTAAGTCCCTGTTCACCTGTGTGTTGAAGTACATGATACATGGCTTTGTATGTATTCGGGCAGTTAGCAAGTGGCTAGCAAAGCTAAGTGAGCAGGCCTGTGCTGACAGCCAATGAGGTGGCGCGACGCAGGCGGTGATGACTTCCGGATGCTGTCAAAATGCTATTTAATTTAGCAACACTGAAATGGGTAAAATATTACATCAGTATAGAAAATATATAACATTTTCCAGAGACGATAACGGAGCCGAGATGTTGTGTCTTCGGTATTTGGCTGAATAAAACCAGATAGCTGTCCGTTTCTGTTGTTGTGCAGGCCACAGGGCGCAGAAAGTATTTTTGGACAGATTATAAAGGGAGTTACCTGTTTTGACACGATCCCTTCAGCCAGTGTTAAGATGTATATCGCTCCGCCCGCAACAAGCTTCACCATCAGTTTCATGGTTCATTCAAGGTTAGGAGGCGGTGTGTGAATATGTATCCTGAAAGACCCACCTTAGGCAAATCAGCTTCACTAAGCCCATTTCCTCAAGTGCTGCACGCAGGCACCGTAGGCCTACTTCTTTCACTGGGAAATGCTTTTTTAAATTTTTTAAATTTTTTTTTTTTTACCTCATTCGACTGTTTTTCTAATTACTGGAGGAATACGATTTTATTATTACCGAAATACTGTCATTTGGTATAATATGATGTATTGCTAGATTAAAGTCCCCAACATCATATGGAGTAGTTAAATTATGCTTCACCGTCAGTAAAATGCTACTTCCACATACACGCCACTAACAGTAAACCATTAAATATAACCCACATAAAAACAGGATTACTGCCTTACTTCTGATACATTTTAAATATGTTTTTCTTTACTTTTACTAAGGTAAGAACTGTGACCTTCCTAAGGGGTTTTAAGCCTCTAAGACTAATTTTACTTAAAGGGTTTGAACACTTCTTCCAACCACTCATTATTTGAGCAATCATTATACTGTAGTGTTATGACTTTGTACTGTTTAACCAGCCAGAACAAGCTGGTGTGACAGTCACAATAGGTTACTGATATCTCGGTGGAATTCAGACAGTGCTGCATCTGAACAGCATATTATTGTATTACTGTGTTTACAAAGAATTGTTTTGTTGCTTGGCAACCGAATAAGAAATTTAATCTCAACCTATAATGTGGGTTATTCATCTTAAGGGATGAAAACACGATTAATTTCATTATTGCTAAATGGCAACTGTGTCTGTCCAATATTATCAGCTCCTGAATATAGAATATTAGGCCCTTGAAGATTCCTCCACCGTACATTTTCAATATCTGGCAAGTATTGCCATCTCTCTTGTGCTCAATGAAAGACGACACCTCTTCTGTCTGAAATGCGCCTGCGTTCGTATCACTGTAACTATTATGCTGTCTTGCATAGCTTCAAAGGGGAGCTGGAGGACACAGAACCCCATTTTTTAGACTGAAGAATGAGTGGAGTTTATTCCTGATTCAAATGCTATAAAGCTGAAGACGTAGTCATGTCTTTTCTTTTCATTTATTTGTTTTCAGGACATTTCAGGGCGTCAATCTTAGGACGCGAAGCTATGAAAATAGCAGACACAGTGCGCAAAAAAGGAATATAACACAGTGGAAACCCAAGCAGACAAAGCTTTTTCCAAGGCGAGGATGAAAATGGCGTTTCCTTTAACGTTCATTGAGCTGGGCAGGAGGGGCAAAGGTTGAATGATGTGTTAACCAACTGTGTGACAGTTCTTGCACAGTAAGCTTTTAATTGATTCATTATTTAGATTATGAAGTGTTAAACGTATAGTGAGAAGTGCCCATCACAAAGAGTGGGAGACCAAGTTGACATCTTCAAGTATATTGTTTTGTGCAACACTGAATTTAAACAGAAGCAATAAATCCTCAGATTTTCTAGTATTTGAGAATGTTTTTGTAAAATTTGTTTAATTTAACAGCTGAAAAGATTAGTCATATGTCAACTAGTTCTGTTGCATGACTAATCAGCTTGATATCTGCTCTAATATAAGTACAATTAATAATACTTCTAAAAATAAAAAAATGAATATAAACGTTACAGAATATGTAGTTACAGCACTGGCATAGTTACAGTTTGTTCCACTTCAGTCTTGTATGTTGTAATTATGTCTCTTGATAATTAATACTTTAAAAACAGGGAATCCTCCAGCCACCTCTTAAATGCTGTATTGATCTGTATCTGTTACCATCAAACAAAACCCTTAAATCTAACAGGCTCTGCAGAGAAACACCAGCTGTCTGCTGCCACTTTTTCACTGCTTAGAAGTTTTCATTTCCAATCCACATGAGACTTCATGTGTGGTACAAGCACAGCCTTCAAAGTCGGCTCGTTGCACGAACACAGCTGTGCTGATGTTTTATTACATTTCTATTAGACTAATGTCTCTTGTGTTTTGTTTCAGCTCTGGAGACCAGTGACTGCCACCTTGTTTTTCCCACTAACCCCGGGTACTGGGTTCCTGTTCCTGGTCAACCTGTATTTCCTCTACCACTACTCCTCTCGGCTGGAGACAGGTGAGATGACTGGCCTCACACATGCACACACACACACTGGATGCTGTTTTTTGTCACGCTGATCTTTTTTTCTTTGTATTGTTTTCCAGGAGTGTTTGATGGCAGACCTGCAGACTATGTCTTCATGCTCCTATTCAACTGGCTCTGCATTGTTGTATCCTTTGCCTGGCGTCACATGACCCTTTTAAAACCTCCAGTTTAAACTGAAATCCACCATCAGCAGCTGAGGCTGTTTCCTGCTCCACCATTGATCCGAGCTCTGTGCTGCCTTCTTTGCCCCCTCTGCATTTCTCTCTCATCTGTCTTCTCTGTACCCCTTCTCCCTCTCCCTCTGCAGCACTGTGCCATGTCAGGGTGGCTCTGTGCCAGTGGCCCAGTGTCAGTCTACCCCTGCAGAGCAGAGAAACCTAATCTAGGTCAGATGCAGCACAAGCAGTACAGCCCGGCCCATATCTCGACTCTGTTGTTTTTGTCAGGAGTTCGGCTCTGATTGTCAGCTTGTCAGGCTTTTCACAGACATTTCTTGTTCATGAGACAAATTTAGGCTAAAACCTGTCCCCCTTAAAGTTGATCACAGGTACACTGTGGGGATGGGTGTAAAAAAAAAAGTCAGGTGGGGAAGAGGCAAAGTGGTGGGTGACAGTCAGTTGGTGTGGGGATTTGATCTGGCAACCTTCCCGTCACCAGCTGCTATAATCTTAAGGCTCCAGCTGTGATTATATTGAGCCAGGAGGTTGTTGTCCTTGACTCCAGCTATAGATAGTCGGGCTGCTGATGAACATGCGGGTAAGAATCCCCCTCTCTCTGTATTTATACCATAGCATTAAACTCTGTACAGTAATGTGTGTATAAAACATACAGACATTGTTTGCAATGATTATTTGAGATCTTAGAAGTGTCACATAATGAAAGGTGAGCATGTAAACCAGGTTTACTTAAAGGAAAGGTTTGACTGAAACGAAGAATGTTTTCTTAAATGTTTCTCCCTGTAAATTCTCCGATATAGCAATGTTTCAGTTTGCATGTACAAAAAGTAGAATTCAAGCTGATATTTTCCCCCTGTTTTATCTGTACGGTATTCCATATCAACAGTTGTGCTTTATAAATGCACTGCAATTAAAGTAAGCTGATAAATATATCTGACCCCTGGGTTAAGTACAATTTATTTTTAAATGTCACAGAATTATAAAATCAGATGACCTGAAATAAATAGGGAAAAATCAAATATTTATGGTCTTACATGATATGCTAATGCATCATAAATGTCATACATGGTTTAAATGTCCTTTAAGCCTTTACACACAGCTGTGTTGTTGAGTTATGTTGTCTGTGTTGCTGTTTTCAGTTACTGATGATCCCGCTGATCATGTCCGTGCTCTACGTCTGGGCTCAGTTCAACAAAGACACCGTCGTCTCCTTCTGGTTCGGAACACGATTCAAGGTACCACATCATTTAACACTTGTTACATCACAGATTATATCATTTGATCCAGTGAACCGTACTGTTAAAGCTAACTCATATATTTTTTTTTTGTATAAACTGGCACCATGTCATCTTTATTCCACGTAATGTACTTATGATGTACTTGATAATGTACTTCCTGAATGTGCGGCTAATTCTGATATATTTCCTGTTGCTCTGTGTCAGGCACATTATCTACCTTGGGTCATCATGGTCTTCAACTTCATCATTGGGGGCTCGTAAGTTACTCCTTCTTTCTCGGGTCAAAGACACTGTTTCATAGTAATATAAAAATTGAGGCATGTCTTTAAATGAATAAGGAACTGTGTGTGTCTTTATTCCACAGTAGAGTCTATCCTGATAAGCAGCCAGAGGAAACTGAATGTGATTTCAGTGAGTTTTGATTCATCTTCTCTGTGCTGTTTTTGTGCAGGTTCATGGATGAACTGACAGGAAACCTGGTGGGTCACCTCTACTTCTTCATGATGCACAAATACCCCGTAGACCTGGGAGGACGCTCCTTCCTCTCCACACCAGAGATCCTGTAAGTCGTTTGTTCCATGCCAGCATGTCTACAGCTTGTCTGTGTTAGTTTGGAAGACAGAAACCCAAGTTAGAAATGAAACATGATTTGCATTCTCTTTAGGTTTCACTTCTGTACAAGTATTCAACCCTCTGAACCCCAAGCCGTTTCAGGGCGTTTTTTTTGCTCTTTTTACATTTTACTCACTGTGGCTTTGATTTCATCCGCAATATATAACCGTCCTGCAACTCTATGGAAACAGCACAATCTTGGCCAGAAGTGGGAACAACTCAATGTTTTTTGTGCAGAATACCACAGTTATAATTAACACACTTTTTTATTTACAATTGTCATGAATATTGAGGAAAGGAATTATGGGCCTCAATAAATATATTATATATGTTGAACTATTTGCATTTTTTACAACCTCTACTTACAGATTCTGACAATAATGGCTGTTTTTAGTTTTTTTCCTAAGATTAACTCTCGTTTTTTGGCATTCTTTTTAAGAAAACATTTGTTTCATGGTGGGTTCCTAGGGTTACGATAAAAAATTAATCCCCAGAGAGGAAACTGGTTTAGTCACCCATAGACATGATGCATAACAAGAGACTCAAGTCAGACCAGTTGTAGCAGACATATTAAAAGCAATCAACAGATGTATTAAAGGACATTGGAATTGCTACGTTCAGCTACGTTTTGTTTTTTGTATAACTGCTTGTTTGGTTCACCGATTGACTAATAACTTTTTTGTTATGAAGCTGTGGGTAACCATTTTCGCCAGATAAAACTACACATTTCCCTTTAATTGAAATAGAATAAATACATTTACCTCTCATTAAATAGAAACTGTTGCTTGATCACCTGTTTGTGAAGTGTTAACTTTAAATCTCAAAGGTTCAAGTGCCCGATTGTATTTAAAGGCCCCCCCTCTCATCACCTTGCACGTCTCTCTCTAGGTATCGGTATTTCCCCAACAGGAGAGCAGGGGTGTCCGGCTTTGGAGGCCCTCCCACCAGGAGACCAGTTGCCCAGGAGCAGGCGGGAGGAGGAGGAGGAGGAGGAGGCGGCGGCAGGGGAGGACGTCACAGCTGGGGCCAGGGCTTCCGCCTGGGGGGTGAATGAGCGGAGAGAACAGCTCTCAGTAACAAATTGTGTTGATGTTTCAGGTTAAAGTGCTTGCTTTCTCTCATTCATTCACTGACCTTGACTTGAAGTCATGTTAGGTGTTTAAGGATACAAGAGGGTGAAATCTGAGAAAGCACACATTTTAACCAAGACAGTACTGCACAGCAGGACTCGGACTCTGGCCACAAGTTCACCATGCAAAGCCAGCTCACTATTACTACTACTGCGGATGTGTCCATGTGAAGCAGATAGAAGGAAATATGAATAAATTGAGTTTTTTTTATGTGTTAATCCTTGATCTCCTCCTCCTGTTTCTTCTTCACCATTGGACTGTTTAGACGAGAGATGTTGCAGCTGCACACCAGCACACTGTTGATTTTGACTCTTGTGTTCCTGTCCTCCTCTCTCTCTCTCTCTCTCTATCCCTCCCTCTCTCTGTGATGCCATATCAGATTACATTGTAATTACTATCGCACTGGGACTGTGCTCTCAGCAGAACATGGGTGAAGCTATTTAGAGAGCACCGTTTCCAGGTCTGATTTTACACAAGTGTAAAATGTTTTTTAAGCCTCTGTGGCACAGACCAGATCTTCCTCTGTCTTAAGGTCTGATCTTAACCTTAATGAGGTAAAGATGGGATTCTGCTTTTTTTGTTTTGTAAATATAACAGTTGTTTATTGAAAGGATGAGCGAGTCTGAGAGTGTAATTATTGTACTATCCATGTTTCCTTAATGCAACACTTCTTTCTTCTCCCGAGTCAGGGGTTTCCATTGTGCTTGAACAATGTATAATCAAACTAGGTGATTATTTTTGCTAATTAACTGTTATTTCTTTTTTTTTAATGCAATGATGCAAAGGTGCTCTGATTCTGAGATCGGTTGAATTTGTTAAGCTGGGACACTACACATAAAGGGATAGAAAAAATTGGTAAAAAATAACTGAAATTACTGCAGTAGATTACATATATTAGGGCTTTTTTTGTATTACAAGTTTTCTAGCATCTTGTTTAAATATGCAAATGATGCATTGTGTTTTTAAATATATGGCAAAATGCGGAACAGAAATTGTAGCTTGTCACACCCCTTAATCAGAAAATTGTCAACAGCTTTTCAAAAACAGCAACGTTTTTAGGAATAAACTGTTGATCAGGCTATAAAACAGGAAGAAACCCCTCTGGAAAAACCTTCAGAATATAAATTGGATTAAAACTGGAGAGCTTGGTGTATGTGAGATCAATTAAAGTGGAGATTTCTGGCTTTGTATGAGAAAAAACTAATTTTGAGAAAAAGGCCTATGTTGTAAAATTCCATACATTACAGGTGATCAGGGTAAAAAGAAGAAGCATAAATGGACAAAATGTAGTAAAATAAACATCTAATTGTGTATTTTGATTTTTTTTTCCTTTTCACTATTCTAAAAGAAGACATGTTATGGAAGCAAAATACCCCAAAATCTCTAAATTGTCCCATGCGTAAAAGTTTGAATGCAGTTTTCGCTGTAGTGCCTTGCCTTATTGTATTTAAACCTTGTGCACAAAAACTGGAATCATGTTCAGATGATACATTGAAAGGCTTCTAAAACATACGCTTGGTTAACTAATGCACACACACTTCCCAAATTAATAGTGTCAGGAATACCTGCCTGTCAATTAATTTATTGATTTAACTTCTGCAGGGCGTCAAAAGGCCAACAACAACAAAAACATACTCCATATAACGAATTAAATAAACTGCCACACATACATCTGAGCAACCTGTACATGTAGCATGTGCAATGTTTTCTGTTGCACCAGCATGTCTCACATAATCAACGTCAAAACCATCAGAAACTCTTGACTAGAAGGAAAAATTGAAGCTGGTTATCCATGTTTGATTCAAGGTCGGCTTAAAAAAAAAAGATCACTTTAAAGATGCCTAAAATGCTACAAGACAAGTTCAACCAAACCCAGATAAAGTAAAAAGTTAAAGTGACCTGACAAGCCAGTGTGGATTCTAGATTTTTCTCAACAATTCTAAAATTCTGTTTAACTTGAAATTCACAAATCTTGATCCGCCCCCCTGCACCATGTTCAAAGTCCGGCTTTTCATGCATACAGTTCACGCTGAAGACCATGACCGTTTTTCAGTTGGTTGTGTATTTATTGAGTTACAGCAGACTTAAAAGTAGAAAATGAAAGATGCAAGCGATTTTCCATTCTAGCCAACTGAATGCACAGTATCCCAAATACTCGTCTGAACATGAAACTAAAGCAGCAGCAGCAGCAGCAACAGACATTCAGCCAGCAAACAGTCATACACCTGCTGTTCAAACCAGGATTAAATGACTGTTCAACTCAACTTTTTTCTTGCTGCACAAATATTGCAAGCGCTTGCAATTTGACCAATAAATCACATTTATCCCTTTAAATCATTTTTGAAAACGAGTTGGTAAAAATGAAAATTGTTGAAGCACATGCAAGAAGTTCATGACAGCTCTGGCTGTTAATATTCCAATGCTTTGTTTTCTTCTAGAAAAATCAGCTCGTCTGATCGTTTCTCTCTGGAATTTAGCAGATGAATAATGAACTACTGTTTCAGGAGTTGTGAACCGACTGTACAGAAATCAACTAAACTCAATCCTAAAGTCAGAAAGACTAGAGAGAATCCAAGGGGTGTCTTCAAAGATTGCAGGAGCTTCTGTTTTATCATGCGTGAAACACTTTTCATCAAAATGTTCAGTCAAGAATATTTCAAGTTTTTCAAATAAAGAAATAATGGGCTGAAATTGCCGTTACCAGTCTGTACTGTGCCCACTTCTGAGGCAAATGTCAGATAAGAGAGCAGAAAAGGCAGCACGGTGCGTTCACAGACACTCCTCTCTGTCCGATTCATCATTTCTAGGTCATGTGATGTGTTTAGATTGCCCAAAACACTGTCGCCCCTGCGGCACCTTTGAGTGATTCCCACCTTCGTCAGCGTCTCTGAGTCAAGGTGGCGCTGCAGGAGGAAAATCAAGATTCCCAACAGTTGGAGATGAAGTGGCCTAGCATGTAAATATCTATCACTATCACATATATGCAAGTGCCATCAAAGGCTACTCATAATGAGTAGTGCGCAGGTATGATTCTCAAAAAAATAGGACCGATTTTCAGAATAACACACTATCATACACTTTGATCTTAAAACAACAACAACAACAACAAAACATTCTAGGTTTTGGGGCACCAGTCATGACTTTTTTTTTAAAAAATGTAACAAAACTTGCCCTCCCAGTAAAACTGTACAAACTTTTTTTTGTAATACAGAAAAATATTTACAAGGGTGCTTCTCTAAAAAAAAGAAAAAGAAAAAGTGTAGTAGTTGTAGTAAGAACAATGCATCAAGTCCAGCTTTGGCACTCCTCTTAATGTCAGCATCTGCACCACACATCAGTCAGTGCTTTAACAGCAGGACTCCAAAGTCCCCTGGCGCTTTGTGATGACATCACAGCCAGACAGTCATATCACTGGTTCCACATTCGCTCATCTTGAATCTGCATGATGGTCGATGACTCAGCAGTCAATGATTTGCTGGACCTGGAACAGAATCAGACAAACAGGGACTGAAATAAACACATGGGCCACTTTCTTATTCAAACCACTGCTCTCCCTCTTCTGTTCACAGAAAACACTTTATTACTATTACCCACATTATTACTGCAACACCAGTGTGAGATTTTCATGATGCGATAAAAATAAAAATATCAGTTTCATAGTATACTATATTATTCAAATATTATTATCAGTAACAATGAACTTTAAAGGCATGAAAAAAAAAGTTTTTTGGTTGAACAAATTCTTTATTATAAATTAAACTTGAAACCATTTTTAATATATGTGTAAAAAGTCTCCCTTTTGAATATAACTGAAATGTTTTTATTTAATTTATTTTTATTTCTTCACTCCCATTGATAAGAAAATGCAGATGGTATGATAAACGTCTATATTTATCTCCGCCAAGGAGGATATGTTTCCGTACAGTTTGTCTGTCAGCAGGAGTGCAGAAAAACTACTGGCTCCATCTTCAGGAAACTTGGCAGAATTGTGTAGCATGGGTTAAGAAAGATCCCATTAAATTAAGTCCACATTGTGCTGCATTTATGTGCTGTCAGACTAATCAGAAAAATTGGTCGCTCATTATCTTTCATGGCTCACCTGATTTGTTTCCTTTGCTGTTTGTCATGCAAATACTGGAAACAGTTGTGTTGTTTAAACACATCGAGTAATAAAATACAACACATCCTATTAACGTCCATGTTGTTTCCACATTATGACTCAAAGCTCAACACACACAAGTAGGAAGAACAACTTCCGAACTCAGGAAATGGGAGCATCCGAGTAGCATGTGAATGCACCACTGGCCTTGGCGGAGGTCCGCACTCTTTAGAGTCATTCTAAAAGTAGAAAAGCAACACCATTTGCACCCTTCGCTCTGCCCTTCTGTGACAATAACACTGCGTGTGTGTATGTCTACATCTTTGATGCTAATGATGGTGTGGGTCCAAATATCCTCCTGCCATCCCAGCATGCCATTTTTTTTGGAGGGCCAATCAAAGGTAATTACACCCTGATAACTTCCTGGGTAGCTGGAGTCCGCAGCTGTGGCATCTTAAAGGAACAGTTCATGATTTATTTATCTATTTATTCAAGCATCTCTTACAGGCTTCAACACGGCACTAATCAATATGTTTTATATTAATGAGTCAAATGAGCATGTGATGAGAATAGCTTAATATTAATTTCTCAGTTCCTCACCACTTCCCACACATAGTTATAGATATACATACATATACTAGTTTCCTGCTTCAGAAGGATACTTCACCAGTCCAACCTACCATCAACCAGTGACCCTCCCAGGCTGCTCCAAGGTCAGGACTTCAGTGTCTGTTGCCAGCCTCTGTCTCTCCACTCCTGCTTCACTCTCCTCTCCCACTGCCACCGTCACCTTTACCCACCTGGAGGAGACACACACAGAGCTTAAACATGAACAGACTCCTTCTCGTAACTACAAACAAAAATCAGAGAAAGATTTTTCTGCACACACCGAATGGCTCTGTGAAAAATGCTGTTATTTGTTGATACAACAAATAACAGGAATGGAGTAATTTAGCATCCACAACTTGTGATGTTCATACCGTGCTGTATTTTTAGACTGTTTTCATAAAAAAAACCTTAAAATAACTCCTCAGATATTCCTTTAAAATACTAAATACTGGCTGATCTTTTTGTCTGTATTACATCTCACACAAGGAAATAAATATAACATAAAAGATCTTTTCCTCTCTCCACCCACCTCCCTTTGTCAGCAGTGCCAGAGCTGGTCTGGTCTGGTCTGGTCCGGCTCAGGTCCGTCACACTGCGGGCTAACCTGTCAGTCAACCACTGGACTTTGTCTTGGTCGGACAGCTTGGGGTGCTCTGTAGCAGCTGCTGTGTTCTCACCAGCCTCCTCCACTGCACCAACAGTTGTAAAAAAGTCAAACAAAATTATAAAACACTTTGCAACATAACATATATAGGAAAAAAAATCTGCTTCAAGTTCTCTTCCAAAACTCACCTTTCACAGCCTTAACCTCTACATCAGTGCTCTGGTTTTTATCAGAACTCTGTCCATTCTGCTCCTGGCCTGCTTTCTGCTGCTCTACAACGTTTTGGTTTTGGAAACTTTCCATCCAGTCCAGAGTTTCACCATTCTTCAGTGCTGAGCGGTGGTCCTTGAACCAGCGGACAATGTCGGTGCGCCCGAGGCTTGTTTGGACCTCCAGCTGGCTGTACTCCTCAGGAGACGGCCACTGAGTCTGACAGAACATCTGTCAAGACAAAGTTATGAGACAAAAGATTCTACATGACCGTCGTAATAAATCCACTGTTTTACACGCTGTGATGGCTAAATCAGCATGTTAGCATTGTCATTGTGAGCATGTTAGCATGCTGCTGTTGTTATTTGCATCCCAGATTTCAAAGAAGTTGGGAAGCTATATTAAATGTAAATAAAATCTGAAAATTTAATGTAGGTTAAAAATGATTTGACAGGATTTCACAGACATGTTATGTTTTAAACAGATTTATCCTACTAGAGTTTTATTCATGTAAACACAATGTGATTACAACCAGGGATGTAGTGATTTATCAGCCAAACATCGCTAATTGCCTTGTTGACTGGCATCAGTCCGGGCAAATAAGGTGCCATTCACCCATGTGGGCTGTTGGTTATAATTTGTATTGCATCAATGTTGCTCCGGACGTATTGTTGTTATTTGTAGTTGGATTCTGACAACAGTATCTAGGAGACCCCAGCTGCTGCTTCAGGGAAGACATGGCTCTGACACTGTAAGAGTGTCTGTAGCAGGTGCCATGAGGATGTCTGTTTTCTTTTTTCCAAATAAAAGTGAAAGAAAATGTCGGCCGTGTGGAAGTATTGCACCGCCTCAGAATGATCTGCAACATGCAGTTTGTACCAGGTTTCTTTGCAAAGGCCCCGTGTTCATAAATGAGGCTGCACTGGGAGAAATAATCACCCTGTTTTCCAGCTCTGGCACAAATGGTACTCAAATACCTGAGAGCAGCTATTCAGCTCTGAGGCTCACATCTTTAATAAGAAGAGAAATAGAGACTGAGCTGCAACCAGGCAGAGATGTTTACAGTTATCATTAGAAATAAGTAATCGTATAGTGGCTAAAAAGGCATTTAAAGCAGCTATATTTAAAAAGGCAAAAAAAAAATGTCATACATTTCTATGATTTAATTTGTTTTCCTTCAAAGACTGTGTAAACTATCCAGATTCTTGGAGGGATTTGTGTTTGCCCGGCACAAAAGGGTCAATTAAATAACAGGGCCAACCCTACCGCTGCTTCTTTTACTTTCATTTGCTTTGCTGCAAAGTGTCGATTTTCCCAGATTCTATCCGGCACTGAAACATAAATCCTGTGAGGCTCGATGAAGGGGCTCCAACAATTCATGTGAGAATCACGTTTAATATCCTACACATTTACCTTTATGTGCTATGTGTGCTTAAGTGATGAGGTGAAGTTGATGTTAATATATGACTAATAGACTTTTAGACTAGATTTTAAATGAGCCAGCACAGTTGACGTAATGTATTACAGAACATAAAGCATTCAAGACGTCTCATGGATATATGTTCCATTTATAGGTTTTCTAATCCTATGGGAAACTGCAGTTTTCTAGACAACTCTACTCCAGCGCCTTCTCTTTAGTTTGTCGTCAGATCTGACCTTGTTGTCACCTGCTGTCTTATCTCACTACTAATATTCAAGTATCAGCAAATCTCCCGTCAATCACACAGCTTTACTCAAGTACCTGAACAATACCTTCTTAAGATGAATCAATTTTACACATCATCTCACTTCAGGTTGTATTTAAAGAAGATGCCATCTCATCAACTAATCTCTTTAAAGTCACAACTCGTTAATGTCCTGATGCTATTAGGAGTCCATCTGCATTCATGTTTATGTATATCATTATAGCTTGTGTTATATTTAATAAAGTGTCATCTTATGAGCGCTGCTGTCAACGTGTTTTCATCAGCTTCTCGTACCTCTCTGAGCAGGCTGAGGGAGCGGCTGGTGATGGGAGCCGGGCTCGTGGAGGCCGACAGGATGGGAGGGTGGGGAGACGAGGAGGAGGAAGACGTGAGGATGGGAGGTGATGCTGAGGAGGAGAGGGTTGGGGGATGAGGGGAGGAGGCTGCGAGCACAGGAGGGGAGGATGAAGAGGAGGAGGAGGATGACGAAAGGACAGGTGGATGAGGGGAGGAGCGGAGAGCTTTTCCTCCTTGCTCTCGATGTGCGGCCCCGTTCAGCAGCGCTCCCGGCCGCTCCGCTCTGTCCTCCGCGTTCTTTGAGGACATGGTGAGTAAAGCCTTCTCCATGTTGTCCCTCAGCGCCCTGCGCTCTGAAAACCAGCAGTCCACCTCCGTCTTGGACAGCCTGGTCTCCTGGGCCAGCTGGTCTGCAGCAGAACAGAGTTCAGTGGATCAGATGAGCCGCGTTACATCAGAATGGAAGGTTTTATGGAAACCTGGGAATTCAGTCTCTCCAGGGGGACTTCACAATGGGCTCATTAAAAACCTTTTTGCTATTCCTGTCTAAAGGAACCCAACAGAGATGGGCCCGCAGTTCCTTTGGGGTGAAAGAAAATTAAGTCACATGCTGTGAACTTGTATAAATAGAAGAAAACACTACTGGACTTCTTAGAATAATTGCAACATCCAAGTTGCAGAGTGAGGATATTGAACTTGACAACTATACAACCAACTGCTTATCGGACCAACTCATTGTCACCCAATTTATCCTTCTTCAGTCACCAAGTTTTTAATAAGTACTTTAAAAGTTCTATAATATATTTTTTTCCCTCAGGAACTTCACAACAGATGCTAAAAATAAAAATGACTGGCAAGCCGATTTTATGCTTCATTAGCTACCAACCTGCAGTGCTGTCTTGTGTTTCTGTAGGCAAATATAAAGTGTGTAATGTGCTCACATCAAGCATCTGGATTTAGGCCGCAGGCTGGGACCACCAGGGTATGAGTCTGTTTTTCATCGCATTTAGCAATTCTTTAACTGGAACGGATGGTTTAAGGTATTAAGCTTTTTCATTTCAAAGGCTTCAAAATGGAGTAAGCGATTTTAACCCAATACAGGTTTTGTCTGTTTTGAGGACAGAGATGCAGGATGTCACATCTATAGAAAAGAGACACTAACTGGTTTGTAATAAAATGATTTAAAATTGACATCCCTAGATACATTACAAACATTAATTCTCAGAGTAAGTTGGTTTAGATTGCCTTTACATTTGCGTAGAAAAAACAAACAATTGTGGATTATCCCTTGAATGGTTGATGTACAGGCTGAACCTCAATTGGCACAAGCCTCTTGCTCCCCCTCTCTTCCATCTTTCTTTGCCACTTGTGTGTTATAAACTGCAAACCAAAAAAGGAAAGGACAACAGGTTTAGAATCATTCGGACAGTGGGCTTTACCTAGCTCTGCCTCCGTCGGAGAGCCGCTTCTCTGAAAGCTCTCCTCCAGCGCCTTCAGCTGCTCTGATGACTTCCCCTTCACCCTCTCCAGCAGGGGAAACTGGCTGGGGACTGCTTTCTTTACAGGACTATCTTTGGGTGCTGATGTCACCTCGGCTTTCACCAGCACTGGAGGTGGAGGAACGCCTTCAGGAGAGACAGAGAGAGAGACTTAAGGACCAAAATCTGCTTGTGTTGTGAAGACAACAGTATTATGATGTTGAAAATTGCACAGCACATACAGTGCTTAAAAAGCAAAAAAGCAGGACAGATTTCTGAGTATACTGCTTTTTAAAGGTTTAGCAATAAATCCAACCTCTGTGAACCAAATCAGATTGTTTACAATCCACAGGAAGATGTGTGATTTAGCCAAGTCGAAGCGTTTTATCATTTTGGACGCGTAGCACTGATCGCACCACATACCTTTGAGATTAAGGAGCCTCTGTTCACTGAACCACTTCTTTATCTCTCCTCTGGACAGCCCAGTGGTCTCTATCAGCCTGTAGATCTATCATGTGACAAGATGCAACAGAGAAAACAGAAGAGATGAAACAATGAGTGTGGGCGTTTATCAGTGACAGTGGTGGGTTTGAAAAACAAAGCCAGAAACACTAAATTAGAAATAAAAAGCAGCAACAAAAATGTCAATACTAAAAAAGTGTATTTTGACCCCCTTAGCCACGACACAATAAATGTCATTTCACTCACTTATTCTTACCTCATCTTCCTCGGGGAAAGGACACTGTGTGTAGCTGGACCTCAGCACTGAGAGCTGCTCAGCTGTTTTGTTGGGGTCAACTGTAAAACTCAGCACTTTGGGTGATGCCAGCTTGGAGGTGGGCATGGGCGCCGAGATGGTTTGAATGATGGAGGGTCGTTTAGTATCCGTGGCGATCACAGGGGAGGCCAGGGGTCGTTTGAGCGACTGTGCCACCTGCAGTAAACACGGCAGAAACTGTGACCACCTCAAAACCATATGTTGTGGTTTTAAAAGTTAAAGGGATTTTTTAAAGTGGGGTTGTACAAGGTACTTATCCTATCACTAATTTATTTTACTAGGTAATACAATGACTATGGATAAGTACCTCACATAACCCCACTTTCAAAAAATCAAAACCATCCCACTGACATTTCCGCCCTTTTACCTGGTTAGCCACGGTGAGTGCCAGCGGTGCACAGGTGACAGTGGAGCCGTTGGCCACAGGAGTCAGCACCAGGCTGGTCTGTCCCAGCAGCTGGCAGGGGAGGGACTGCAGGACAGAGGCTGCAGACTGCACGGCTTTGGAAACTGCGGTGGAAGCGGACTGGTTGGATGACTGGGAGTTGAGCTGCGGAGCTACCACGGTGAAGGTCTGAGGCATAGAGGAGATCGTACCGTTGAACATTTTCTTCCGGGCCTCTTCCACCTGTCACGGGACGAAAGAAATGCTTGGATGTATAAAAAAACACAGACATATTTCTTAGCTGCAAGTTTGGGATGAAATTATATAACTATCATCATTATCTGCAGTAAAATAATTCAACTCCTCTTCTTCTTAACATCTTCACTCTTTTCAATTATACCAGACAATTAAATGGTTGGGAAGATTTCATGTTACAAAGTGAATGATTTGGTAATCATTTTCTGAGTAATTACATTGTGATTTATTGCCAAATATAACAATTTACACTGTAATAATACAGGTCTGTAAGGTTGCTGGTTGGTTGTTTGTTAATGTAAACTATTAGTTTATTAGTTGTATATTTTGACCATATGGCAGTTATTACAATAGACATTTAGTTTACTTGTGCTTTAAGCTATAACCTTCTTTACATTACTTTCATTATTCTCCATATAAATTCATTAAGAGCATTTCAAATGTAAGATGCTTGAAATATAGTTTCTATCACCATTATTATTTATAGTCTTTGAGAAAACAAATTATGTTTAGGCATCTAAGTTTTGAACCCGAACCCCCTGATCTGAGCTGGTAAAATACACAAAATCTCACTTTTAGTCTCAAATATTATGATTACTATAATCCCTACCTCCTCAGGTGACCAGCTAATGCCCTGTTTGAGCCTCTGTGTGGTGAACCAGACTTTGATTTGCTCCTCTGGATGTTTGGAGGCTGCGGTGAGCCAGGACAGCTCAGCCTGTGTTGGGTAGGGGAAGTTGTTGAAGGAAGAGATGAGTGTCAGGTTGTCGTCCAGCGAAGGGTTGTATTTGGTTGTGTTGAGGGGCACTGCGATCTTCGGCACCTGAAATTATAAAGGAAGGAACAAATACTGAACAGCCCTTTTCTCCCTGAAAAGTAAAATGATTACCACAAGTACCCTTTCAGTTCTTGTGTTCACCAAAAAGTTTAACATGGTGCACGGATAACTTAAACGGTAACACTTTATCTTTTCCTATTTTCTAATGAAATCCACTAAATATCTTCAAAAGAACTGTGTAATTAGCTACCAATCATGTGGAAATTTTGTATAGTCTTGAAAAATAATAATCAATGTATTACTGGCAACTTTATTTTCAATTTAGGATTTTTTTAGAAAAAAGTCTTTGTTTTTGCATTTGCCACTGGCCACGCATGGAATAGGAGGCTTCCTTGGATGCATTAGCAATTAATTGGAATTAATTAATTGAAGTGTACCAACTCAACCCTCTCTCTTGCTTTCTTATAATTAGCACTAAATGACATTGTTCTATCCAGGAAACATCCTAGGAAACTGCAGACCCATAAAACAAAGCATTACCAGCAAAACATTCAAATGTTAATTTGACAAAAACGTTTCCACTTTTAATAGCTCACTTTTAATGCAGTGCCAGAATTTATAGGAATACTTTTGACATTCTGGGTATTTGCTTTTTTATGTAACGTGAGTTGAGAGGATCGTCTCAGCTCTCATGTTTGTCAGCTAATTATGCAGTTGGACTTAGACTGTGGACAGAGGCAGGCTTCCTCTGCTTCCAGCCTTTATGCAAAGAGAAACTCTCTGCCTGCTGAATGTCACATTATATTAAGTGTACAGACATGAGAGTGGCATCCATTTTTTACTAACTCTTGGCAAGAAAAAGCGAATAAGAGTTATTACCCAAGATGTCAAACTATTCATTAAACTATACAATCATAGTACATAAAAGAAAGTGGGCATACTTCCTACCTGAGTGAAGTTTAGAGGCCGCTGTAGGGAAGGCATGATGTGAGAAAGGCCTTCAGCTTTGAGTAGAGTCGACTCCGGGATGATGACCGTCCCGTTCACATTGACTGCTGTGATTGGTTTCTTGGCCATATCAGGCGTCAGTTTCCCTAAATCTGTCCGTTTATTATCTGACAACATCATTTTTGGTTTACCAATCTTGACTGTGGTGGGTTTGCTGAGTGGAAGAGTGCCTAGTTCGTCCATTTTGCCAGAAATGGCACCAGAGCTGTTGTAAATGACTGCATTGTTACTGTACCCCTCTATTGTCTGTTCTAAGATTGTCTGGTTGTTCATTTTGATGCGTTTGAACTTAAAGTTGCTCTCCCCTGGGTGACACCTCTCGTTGTGCTCCGTCAGGGTGTCGAACTTCTTTGTGTTAAAGTTGCAGACAGCGCACAGGTACAGGGGGTTGAGGATGACGTTGGGGTGGTTGGCGTCGACGTGTTCTTTAAAGGTGTTGAGGTTCTGTGTGGAGAAGGGGCAGTATTTACACTCGTAGCCCCCCTGCTGTTTACGCTGAGGCTTGGAAAGGTCTGGAGGCTCAGTTGCTGGTTTGTCTGGAGCTGCGGGAGGGTCCGAGGCTTTGCCCACCAGGTCTAACTCCACAGAGGGCTCTGGCTCTGGTGAGACATCTGTTTCCATAGGTCCTTCCTCAGTGTGGTTCTCTGCTGTTGTCTGGCAAAAAAGCAGTTTTCAGATGAAAAATAAAGGACACTTAAAATGTCATCAAACACACATTAATATATTAGTTGTGTTTGCATCATCTAATAGATTTATACATTGAATCCTTCTACCACCATTACACAAAAAAATCAGAAAAAAAGGAAAATCAGTAGAAGAACATCAGGATAAATTATAATGACAAATGACTTTGAGAAAGTCACATGTTTAGGCATAGTGGTGCAAATACGGTGCACAATCCACAAAGAAAAGGTCTATTTTTACTATATTGGCTGATGAAGATTTTCCTTACAAGACAGTATGAAACCATATTTATTCAATTGATCCCATTAAAGAGACGCCAGGTGCTTTTGTCAGACAGATTGAAAATGTACCTCCATGTCCTCCTCCGCGTCATCATCCAGCTCCACCATGGTCTGCTCTGGTCGGATCATTAACGGAGTGGAGGCCTTCCGTCGACTGGACATGATGACGGATCCTGGGTTTGTCTGGATGGACAGCTGCCCTCACTTGGTGCCTGTGCTTGGCCAGTGAAGATACAAAGGTGGCTGAGGTGCCCAGGATGAAGAACTGCAATCACAGAGTGATGGATGGATAAACAGTCTCAGGTACCGAAGAAGAGCCAGGAGGCCTGGCTCGTACTGGGACCCAGACACAGGCCTGGGCTCTCTTTTATATGAGGAGATGTAGTGAACACAGTGCAGTGTCTGGGATGGGACTGAGCAGCCAAGAAGCCTAAAGAACAGTCTTCCCCTGGGGTAAGATTAGTGGCTGGAGCGAGAGGAGGGCAGTGGGAGGTGAAGGTCTGGGACTGCTGTGCTGTAGTGTAGTCCGAGCTCGCTGACAGTGTCAGCTCCAGTAGTGGCCGACCTCCTGGGACTGCATGACAGGATGCTACCTGGATGTAAGAAAGAGGAAGAAGAGTCAGAATAAAAATAGCTGACTATTAACACACAATGAACACCTAATTTTTCCTTTATTTTCTTCTACTGCTGCTACGACTTAAGAGAATTTAATAAGTGAAAACAGAAAGGTGTCAGACCTAAGTCATAGAAATAAAGACGGAGCAAATACCAGCTTCACCACACAAATCCACTTTATGTGGAGAAATTGGTTGTACAACTGGTTTAAATCACTGAGACACTGGATTCATAAGGGGGAATGAAGAACACAGAAAAACCTGAGGTACCCTTTTCCAGTGTCTTTGAATAAGGATTGCATCAGACACCAAGCAGGCTGGTTTGAGCATGTCAAAAGAGGCAACATGCTGGGTTATTTAAGCTCAGCAGTGTCCCATGTGGATCTGCAGCAAGCCACCATCCAACAGAGCTAGTCAGCCGACGGGCAAAAAATTGGCTCAAAATGAAAAAGGTCAAAGGAAACTGACAAACAAACAGCAGTCGGTGGATGTAGTAGAGGGTAGATGGTCTACAAGTGGTGGAGTGCCAAACCAGACCAGTACAGCACTGGTGCTGAGAGCAAAAGAGAAGCCAACGCCCCTAACAAGAAACTAATTGCAGTGGGATAAGAAGCAATCACTGCACGCTGGAGGTCTGAAGTAGCACTAGCCTGCTTAATGAGTATTTGTTTTTTCATGCTGATAGAGGGAACAAACTGTGTGTGGAGAAATGCAGACTACATGCAACGGCACGATTTATGCAAATCTGGAGTCAAAAAGGAATAACAGTTAATATTGTTAAATGCTTTTATCTCAGTGTATAGGACACAATGTTAAATACATCACAACACCTTTAGGAGAAAGGGATCGGAGAAGATCTTGGGAATACATACGTTATTGATGCATTATAGAGCTGAAAATTAATTGGCAACAACTTCAATGACTACATGAGTCATTTATTAAGCCAAAAATGATTTTTGTCCATCCTGCTTCTCAAATTTGCAATTATTTGGATATTTCAGAATGTTCTAGTAATTTACATATGTTTGTGTTTAACCAGCTGGGACAGCTGTGGCCAGACGCATAATAAACAAGCAGTTACACAATCAGGGCAACAACATGAGCAACAATCTATCAGACCTATGAACTTCGGCCCCTAACACACACCTGCTATAATGATAGTTTATCAGTTTTACCTGGCTGACACTAAAAGAGTTCAGGCGGCAGCTGTATTTTGCAGCTTCACCTGGACTGAAAATAAAAAACAACTTAGCTTGAACCAGCCTACAAAACTAGTGTCTATTTATGTCCAGTAAAAACATTTAGCCCACTTTGATAACAGTGGTTTTTTACACCGCTGCTATGCAAATATATGCAGCTGACAGGTCTGCGGCTGACAGTAAGACAAGTTGTCCCGAGAAATATTGACTAATCATAAATCAGATTGCGCTGCAGAGTGTGAAGAGAGTGAGAAAGCAGAGACAAAGCAGCTTCAGATACATATCATAAAAAGCCAAGAGCAGCTTTTATTTGAGCTGTGTTGAAATGACACCTCCGTGAAGAAAAAGCAGTTAAGGGAAGCTGAGAGAGAGTGAGCAGGAGAAACTTTCCTAGGGTAATATTGTAATGAGGAGGGAGAGAGGGGGAAGCTTATCTGGCTGAAAAAGTCTATTGATATTCTGGAGGCCTCACGCAGAAGCTTCATACTCATATTCACATGAGTAAAAATCAAATGAGTCGATGCAGCAGTGGAGCTCCTCCATCAAGACATAATGAGGTTTCATAAAACCAAGTCAGCACAGAGGACGAGAGAAAGTCCTCTGCCAAATTAAAATCTCCTGTTTACAACAGTACTTAAATGTGATGCTTATGACTAAATATTGACGGAGGAAGGAGAAATAACCCAAGCAAACACAGATCCTACTGAGCAGTATGATCATATTCAGGCCTGTACAGTTACACTGAAAAAAAGGGTGGGGCGGTAAATATGCGAAAAGAAAGACTTTAGGGTGTTCTGTCAGTTCAGCAGATTAGGACTGTACTTCGCAGTCACACCAAAGTGCCTCATACTTAATTTGGGCCTCTCCGCCAGCTACGCATTAATCACATGGCGCTGTACCCTTCAACGCTTCAAGGCTGTCGTTCGCTAGTCGACTCATTGTCCCGAGATATCTCAACTCCTCATACAACCCACTGAGGCATCATTAGAATGCAGACTCATTGCCATGGTGTCGCTATAGCAACCGTGGACGTAGAGCTGTAGTCAAGTAGCTGCTACATCCGTGTCACTGGCAGAGGCTGTATATGCTGGGATGACCAGAACACCTGTGTGTGGTGTTTTAAGAGACCGTAATAAAAACACAGAAATCATCAGGAACACAGAAATCTTGCAGGAATTACCGACAGGCAGAGTGCCTTCAGCACAGGGAAAATCCCTTTCCTGCAGCATGCTGAGTGGTTCAGTGCATTCAGGAGGTTTCCTCAGCTTCACTCCCTGAAAGTCGATTGGGAAGGTCAATGAAGACACACAAGGAGAAGAAAACGCTCCTTTTCCAGGAGATTCAAAGCTAGTCATGAACAGCATATGGAACTATTTCTCTAGGAGCAGAAAAGCTTACTCCTGGTGATCCTACTAAGCCTGTTTTAAGTACTGGACAGACTGACCCTCTGAACCCCAAGCACACTGTTTTACACGTCTATGGAAAGAGCACAATCATTGCTAGAAGTAGGGGGAACTCAAAATGCCCTTTGTGCAGTATGATACCATACATAAAATAAAATGAAGA
This sequence comes from Serranus cabrilla, assembly GCA_903364295.1. NCBI lineage: Eukaryota > Metazoa > Chordata > Actinopteri > Perciformes > Serranidae > Serranus > Serranus cabrilla. Next base: position 49,638 of record CAFUXE010000537.1, read on the forward strand.
AAGGAAAAAGGAAAAGTCGAATTTCTTTGAGAATTAAAAATGTAATTTACAAAAATAGGAAACAATGTAATCTATACATACACAATATTTTTGTTGCCAATATTGGGAAAAACTTGGGCTCCGCATTCTTCACATATCGAATTATGTATATTCTTAGAACCTCTGCAGTTTAATCCAAGTTCGCAGAATTTATGCCTTGTGAATTTTTGGTCTCAGCAGAGTCATTCATGGATTCTCAAGTGTGCTTTTTACAGTATATGATCAGTGCAAATGCTAAATTTTATGCTAATTTTTAAATAAAACATGTAGAATAAAGTATTTTTGATTAAATGTCCATGGTTTATGCTTTCTGGCTAGGATAAATGTGTAGTTTCTGTATTTTTTCAAAGAAAACATGCCTTTCAAACTTACTGGCAGGTTGTGGGGTTCAGAGGGTTAAGACTGTCTGTAAGCACACATGGTGTAAACACTGCAGTGTACATACTCTGCTACTATCACTCTGTCCCTCAAAGTCTAGCCAGCCTCTGATAAGAAGGATCGGGAGAAACATCTGTCAGCTGCATCTGAAGTACCACTTTATATGACCTGCTGAACTCCTGCTGCCACACAGCTGACGCAGCCTGAACACTTTGTGTGTGTGTGGATGGGCGATGTGACTGTGAGCAGAACAGAAGAGAGAAATCTGTAGCTGGACCGTTTTACCTCCTACTGGTGTGTTGAACCCACACAAGTACAGGCAGAGAGGAGGAGCAGCTCCATTTATGCAACATCTATATTAGTTAGGAGGAAACAACAGCTATATAGCTTAACAATGTCACTGTTGTCGACTCATAAAAGCTGCCAGTGGCTCCTCAAAAGGTGCAACATGTGACTGGATGACATCAGACACTGGTTTGCATATTAAATAAGTGCCTATTGAGTCATTTATAGGAAAAGTGTTCACAGCATGGCAGATTTTGAGCATAGGCTGACTCAGAGAAAGGAACATTATCTTACACAATATAAACACAAGCAGCACTGCCGTCTGAGATGTTTCAGTGGAATTAAACTCATGTGAGCCGACTGTCTCAAACAAAGAGAAAAGTCTGTGCAAAGAGTGCTGAACACTGATGATACACTGGCACCAGAATCCTCTTTTTCTCTTTACTTGACTAAGAGTGCGGCAGCAGGAGAGTGGCCACACTCCTGCCTTTCACTCTGGCTACTTGGAGGATTAATAACTGATAATATATAATTCTATTCAGCAGTCACACTAACTTAAGTAAATTACTTGTATACCGACAGACTCCAGTCTCACAGACTGATAAAACAAATCTTTTATTCTTTGGTGTCCCTGAAAGATAATTACTATCACTTTATTTCCATGAAATAAATAAATGCACTCAAATGCTGCTTTCATAACCCGGGTCATAACAGTCAGTCTCCCCCTTTTCATCCGTGTGTCTAACCTAGTCATCCAGTTAGCGTCTGTGTGCAGAGAGAGCTCCGTGCTGGAGCCACAAACTCCCTACTGTCTGGATGCTCATTAAACTTGTATGAATACCCAGCCTGGCAGCTCCATGCCTGCCCGTCTGTCTGTACTTGCCAGTAGTCTGGCTGTCTGTCTGTCTGATCGGGGCATTATATTAGTGGAGCCATCTTTCTGAAGGAGTTACCTTTAACGCTGCCAGGCAGCAGATACATTTATCAGCCCTGGCAGTAATCAGTTTAGGCTACACACACTGGCATACATACTGGAGGGAACACAGGGGAAATCAATAGAAATCCTCTGTACCACTGAGCCTGTCTAATGTATGAAGACAGACAGATGATCTAATACAACAGAAATATGGTGGTGCTATAGGAAGGATATCTATCCAAACAGCAGCGAGAAGGAAATGACACTGAACAGATGAGTCACAGCAGCACACTCCACTCAGCTCCTATTTCTGTGCATCATTGATGTAATCTCAAAGTGTAGTAGGGGGGAAAAAGATGAGTCAGACCGTACTCTGGAATTTTGGAAAGGCAGTGGGCCTTCTGTTGCAGATATCCTCTCCTCAAACACATCTGAACTGAATTACCCCCATGCCAACTGTCTCTGGCTAAATGTGTCACGATTGATGTTTATAGCGATGTACTGTAATAATTGCAAAACAACTTTTCCTATGGATCTCTATGGTAACTGCAGTAACTGTGGCACAGACAGTAAAAAGCTGAAGCTCTATTTTCAGTGACAACTTTGGAAGTAGTGCAAGGCAATAAAATGATAACGGTGATTATCTCAGTATACTTTTCCTTGACATATTATAAATGGGTGGTGCTAATGCGCCTTGGGTCTATGGTTTATAATGTTGTTGCCAGACACGCTGCTAAAGCCAAACCTATACTGGTTTTCATAGCGATAGCAGCGGCCCGGGCAGGCGTGCTCAAGCCGGGTTTTCCCCTAACCAGCAACGGCAGGAAGATGAACCACCAGCTGACAGAACTCAGTGTGGAAACCCCAGCTACCCATGGTTCTTCCTGCCGGCGGCCAAGAAATCAATTCACCTATTAAAGTTTCCTTGCAGGCGGCACCAGAGAGAAAACAATGCTACAGACAATGAAAGAGCTATGATCCATCAAACTAAAACTACTTAAAATAGGAAAGGACTAAAATGTCATAATCCCAGTTTGTGAACATATCCAGGTACAGTGTAACGTCCCAGTTAGTGACAGCAGGGGAAGGGAACAGTCTGTGTGTCTGTGCAGTGTGAGTGCAGGCTGCTCATACTTAATAACAGCCTAGTTCATATTTGTTAACTATTGTGTTAATAATTTAAATGTGTTCATTAACTTCAGGTATCAAATACATGTAGTGGAGTAAAAACTACAATATTTCCATCTAAATATTAGTGGAGTAAAAGTGTGAAGTAGTTGTAAATGGAAATGTGCCTCAAAATTGTACTCAAGCAGCCTGTGATATTCGAGTATATACTCTTGTAAAGTGCAGTTCGTTACAAGTATTTCTTAAACGTTCTGCTGTTTGGGAAGTTTTTTCATGTCTTGACAATCAGAAATAGTTTAAACCACAATTTCTTCTTCTTAAAACTAAAATAATGTTTTTCCATTTATCACACTAATTATTGTTATCAACTGGTATGACATTTTTTTAATAGGGATAACATTTATTCTTCCAGCTCTTTTTGAAAGGCGAGCATCAATGAGGTTAAAGCCTTGCCCATGCTTTACGGAGAAAATAAAGGCAACAAGTGCACACTGCTGATATAATACACAGTTAATTATATCATTCAGTCAGCCACTTGAGTCTCCTGCAAGGCCATGCTGCCTGACATGTGGGGACACAGTAACCAGAGTGCAGGAGTTTTCATGCAGGCAGTAATCACAAACACAAAGCATATGGATGGCAACCTCTGCGGCTCCCATGCATGAAGTACAAACCATCCAGTAACACTAAGACTGGAAATAACAAGCACAAGACAAGAAAGCAGCACGGAAACCACAAGCTGCAGAAGCACTGACATGACTTTTCTGTTGAGTTTACCAAAAACTTTGAAGCTCCTTTACATCACGAGTAACAAGAAACATATTGCACAGAGGGAGTGCACACACTGCTTTTTTGGCTCTGCTGTATGGTGTTTGTTTTCCCTCCTGACAACTCAGCCACTGCAGTGAGGAGGACAACGTTTGAGTCTGATTTGTGTGGGTGAGGAGAAGCACCACCGCCATTAATACAACATGTCCCAGCAGGGGTGGAAGAGGCAGAATTTCGGACCGTCGCAGAATTGATTTAAATCTCATCACGCGGCTCCTCTAGAGCAAAGCAGTGCTGCACTGTGTCTGAGAGCCCGGTATGTTCTGCATAGCAACAGAGCTGGGCTGGGGTAAAGACTAACGTGGATAAAGGATGAAATGGTTGTTTCGTCACTGGTTTGGTGCTGATAGTGAGTGGTAAAATAAAAAAAGAGTTGCTCTGATGTCCTAATAGAGCAAAAATGTCTGCCAATACTGTATTATTTTCCAAATTTACAGACTAAAATCTTGTAACCAACTTCAGTCCTGATCATAATACCACCAAATGTCAATTTCTTTTCCAATTTTTTTTTACCTTTTAAGTCCTATTTTGTTTACATCATGCATTGTTCTCTGTATACTAAATGATAGAAGAATGTTCTTTTAAAATCCGTCTGGGATAGGTCAGTGATGAGCAACAACGTTAATAAATGTTGATGCATCCGTTTTGTGCAGTGTCAGGTTAATAAAAATACACAAATAAATTGTAATGAATTATTTCTTGTATACTAAATGCTAGGGGGAACATTGAATTTTTCACAGCCTGTGTCACTGATTAGAAACAACAGTGATTTTGATGCAGTGCATCAAACACTGCAGTGCTCCATAATAAAACAGCAATAACGCTTGAGGAAAAAATAGCATGTATTTTCCCCATAGGACAAACATGATAAAATGTCTCAATCTGATATGAAGCAGAAAAAGATACACAGAGGTTAAATAAGGATCCTTTGGATGAAAGCCAATAATCATAAAAAATTCACTTAAACACAAACTTATTGTTTCAATTTGGGTTATTTCGGAAAATAGGCACAGGCATGTACTGAGAGGGAGTTTTTTTAGCTGAGGAATAATCTAGACAGTTCTATGTGGGGGACAAATTTGTGGCGACAATCTTACTTAATTACCTAAAACATTTTTTTTTTTACTGCAATTTCCTGTTCCTTATTTGCTGACATATACACCAACTGATATATGTATCAGAGTGACAAAGCAGTTTTTACTCAATTTGAGCAAGATCTGTTCACATCAGCAAGTTTTCCTGTAAATTGTGTATATTGCACATTTTCACTTTTTAAGATCAGCACTTTTTCCCCTACAGTTTTTTTTATTCAATTTACTAAACAGTGCAGGGACTACTTTTGCAATAACCCTTCAAAATCAGCTTTGGTGACAAGTTGCCAAACTCTCTCTGTGAAGTAACAGAAAACTAGACTGGTCACCACAGCTGTGACCTTACTCAATCCATCAACACTGTAAGAGACCCAGTGGCCTACATTCAGCATGATGGAAATACTATCAAGCAGACTGCACTGCACTGGACCAAGAATCCAGTCTTCCATTTATTCTGGTTCACGTAACATCGAACACAGACACTAGTCTCACATAGCCAGACCTGTCTCCTCACTGAACACACACAGGCGCACCGTCACACACACAAAGGGCAAGCTATAAAAATATCCAAGTGTCACCCACTCTGCTGCTGATGGTTGTGTTACTATGGTAACACTGTAACCAACAGAGAGTGTGCGTGTGTGTGCGCTTGTAACCAGGAGCAGAAACCCAGAAGAGGTCAATCAGTGTCACGACAGCAGCAGTATTTCAAAATCTAGCTTCACCTCACTTTTTCTACATCATTAATTCTGTACACGTTGAGACATCTTTTACATACTTAACATGTCAGAATGACATGTTAACAGGCCTCGTGTAAGACAATGTGCTTGAAAAACCTTCGGGACTGCATCCTCATCTGAATGCATGTCCATATAACAGTCATGGATATTCCAGCAATAGATTGAAAATAAGCTGTTGTACATAGTTTATAGCAAACTATAGTTGGCTTACACTGTGCTTCTGTGCATCCACAGCACAGGCCTGTCTCAATTCAGTTAGTTGCCGCAACCCCATAGAAACTCACACAAAGTGACCTCAATGACGAAGGCCAACACGTTAGCAAGCATTCACTTGATCCAGGGCTGCGAGCAAAATGAAAAGCAGATGGGGTGCAGGGGTAGAGTTCCATTATAGCAAACAGAATAATAAAAGGGGTTAACCATCCCTCTTGAACATTTTTATTTTCGCTTCCACAATAATGCCTCCCCTTGACTTGGATTTGCTGTCCTATTTGTGCTCCCCTTGTCCAGCTCTATGCTCACTCTCCCTAATGGCCTTATGCACAGACAGACAGCCACACTGATAGCAGTACACGAAAACCTTGTTCTCCAGTGAGTCAACTTAACAGCCTATACCGCTGCTCTTCAATGTTTTTTTTGTTTGAGTCTTTAGTTACAGTAAATGCACTGTGGAACACAAGCACAGTAGGGCAAGGGTCATCTTGCACCCAACCAGCAGCCTCCAAATTAGGTCAACAATAACAAAAGACGTGGGAGGGGCTCTGCACAACTTCAGTCCAATGGTTACCAAATTGTAATCACAGTAAATTAACTGTAATATAAAATTCATTTTAAATATTCACATTGTTGTATACGGCATGTCCTATGCGTGTATGTGCAGTGTGAGAGAAAGAGAAGGATTTATGTCTTAAGTGAAAATGAGAATGCTTGGAGACTTTGGAGCTCTTTATTCTCTGTTTGTTAGAGTCTCAGCGAGCATTTAGTGCTCCTGTGTGACCAGATTTCCAACCTGTCAATCTCTGCCTTCCCTGCAGTGGGTGTGGCTTGTGAGTTGTCTCCAGCCTGTCCTCATTGGTCTCACGCTGGCAGGAGGGGTGTGTCTGTGCTGTGCCAGCGGCTGACGTGGTGCAGTGCAGAAGGCCTTTTAGTAAGCTCTCTTTCTCCCCCCCCTCTTCCCTTTTTTTTCCAAACTTGGAATTTGGAGGACACAGTGGGATGGGAGAAGGGAATTTCAGGCATGAACGACCTACATGCAATATACATGCTGATTGTGTGGATGAGTGTGAAGCTAACTTTTTTGACAGTTGCAAAAGTGGTTGTTTTGTTCAGAATTTCACCATAGGATCAAGGTTTTTTTTAACCGCAGCAGCACTTTCAAGTTCTAAATGACTGCAGTGGCAGCGAGATATGAGCCCTGTGCGGGTGGATGTTGTACGCGGGGTGGTTTAATACATGCTTACATATGCAGAAGCACACTGCTGTCCAAACTGCTATTCACCTATAGACTTAAATTATAATCGATGCAGCAGCATGAGTCTTTAATTAACTATACATCTTATATTCTGATGGTGGGGTCCATTGTACCTGCCCTTTCTCTCTACCCCTCACACAAACAAAGACAGACACACACACACACCTCTCACTCCTAGGCTGTCTCTTATTTCTCATTCACACCATTTAGACATTCTGTCCCTTGTGTCTTCTTTCCCTTGTCACTCTGTCTCTCTTGGCGTCACAGGTTTTCTTTCCAACACCTCTAGTTTTGTTGGATTTCTGACATATTAAGTACCACAAAGTACCTTAAATTCTTATATTTAAGTCTTATATTTTACTACAAACTTCCGTTAAGATTTCCAAGAGCACAAACTGGCACCATCACCGGTAGAAGACTTGAAAGGGAAGCGGGAGACACTTTTTTTAAGGCATGCATATTCACCAATAACTAGTTGCTTACTAGCATGCATATTAGTAGGATATTGGCTATTATCAATTTATCAAGTACGTATTAATGCCTTGTTCTGCATTACCTTATTCTACAACTATGAGTACATAACTAAGAGTTTTCCCCCCAATAACCTTCTAATTAGAAAACAAAGCCAGCAAAAGCAGACGAACTTGTTAGTGAATTAGTTATTCACTTCAGAATGGGGAACATATTCTGGGTTGGAAAGACTGAATTTAAAAGTTATTTGGGCACTTCAAGTAATTGGTTTTGTTAGAGTATACAGTGTTATTCAGGGAGAAGGACTCTTCTTTTGGTACAACCACCTTATGACCACTTGAAGTGGCAATAGCTTTACAAGCAAGCCACCCTATATGCAAGTTGTCCCCCTTGTGTCCGTAGGTCGGGTGGTGATGGGAAATTTGGGTTAAGCAGAATGTTTCATACTGTATGTCATCTATTGTTTGACTGATGTGGACACTGATTTCCAGGAATCCAACTAGCCCTGAGCTTGCAAACTGCAGCCCTTTGCACCAAAAACTGGCATAACACCAAAGTGGAAAATTGCTTTTGCAAGTGAAGGTGAATGTGGGCCTTTAGTCTCCATTGTCTTCCTACTTCTGTCTTTCTCTGTCGTTACTCTTGTGCAGTGTCACTCAATTGTCTCTTCCTCTGTATCACTCTGTCTCTCTCAGGCATCACACGTTCTCTCTCATACAGTGTTGATTTCATGCTCCCTCTCCTTCTGTCCCCATGTAACCCTTCAGCTCTGCCTCTCTAATTGTCGTCTTCCCTCCATCACACTCTCCTTCTCAGCCCCACCTACAGGTGATGAGCTCATCTCTGTGGTTGCCTTAGTCACCTAACAACACGTCTGAGGAGCCAGTCGAGGCACAGAGAAGAGAGGACCTGAACGGAAAACACTGGAGCAAAGCACGGCGTAGATGTTGATGTCATTACAGAGCCCAGCTGAGTAGGGCAGGCTGTGATGACAACAACCTCCGTCCTCCAACCTGTGATGACTCACTCTAGTGTTTCACCAAGAGAACGGACCGCCATTATATGGCTCCAGAATGGATGTGGAAGTGTGATGAGCAGTCAGGAAATGCTGGTAGTTCCTGATGAATGTGAAAAACAAAAACCCACCATAGGTCAGCTGGCATGGCTAAAAAAAAAAACAGCCACACATCATGGAATAAAGTGGTCTGAGATCAAAAACATAATATTGCCAATACATTGCAGCATACAGCAAGTCTGTCTGCAAAGCCGAAATAAGTAGTGAAGCAACCAATTATTGGTCTTTGGTTTCCATTGGTGGCAACCACTTTTTAACAAATAAAAAATAGAGGCTATGAACAACAAAATGTGTACCCCAGAAGAAAGACTTTTTTGTAACATGTTTTCCATTAGTGATATTTAAATATTGTAGTAACAGTCAGAACCAGAAGCAGACAATACTGCACATGCATTGGTGTGTTTGCATGCACACGCACAGGCATCGGCTTTAGATACTATGGCGAAGCAAACTACATTGTTTAAACATGGGGTGAAAAGTTGGACTAACCTTCAACATCCTTAAGCAAATAGATTCAACTGATAAAGAAGTCATTGTTAAGTTGATGTATATCTCTTCCTAATGAAAATATGAGGTGACTAAAAATGGCAACCAAATATTCACTGTTGGCAACCAAAAGCTAATGCCAAACGAAAGGAAAAAGGGAACATGGATGCTATGGTTCATGTATAATACTCAACCACAAACACATCAACAACCACGGTTGTGCAAGAGCGTGCATTGCAACTATGACCCCTTTAAAATGCCCCACAAATACAACCTCTCATTTGTCCCCATAAAAGTCAAGGGTAAGATCAATGCTGATAGCATGCTTTGGGTTCTTTAGATGTTATAGTGTTAGCAAAACTATAAAATTAAATGTTGGCAATTATCTGGTAAACCCGCATCACAAGCCTGTGAGTCTGTACTTGTTTTTGCTGATTACACAGAAAAGAGAGAGGTGGCTGTTGGTCAATAAACACTCATTATCATACAGTTAGCATGTCATTACCTAGCTACATAGCTCTTGGTAATTATATATTTTGTTATAAATCACATTAATAATTCTATCACTTTAATCAGGGTCTTTGAACAGCTGCTGAGCGGCAGCTTGTCCTGTCAGTCTGCGAAACTGTAACATTAGCTAACGTAACGTTAGCTCAGTAGCTAAAGGGGAGATTGAGAGCTGTCAACAAGATCAATATAGATGATATCTGATACCTTCATCTTTGATTTTCAGATGTGACTCACCAGCAGTTTGTGATTATTACCATAAATGGAAATCTAAACTGCACTTATACAATAAAATGATGACACTTTTGCATGAATGATTAAGATATTCAAAATAATTTTACAACACTACAGCTAATTGGTTTTGTTTTCTAGACAATGATTATTTGTCTGTGGCACGGTTTGGCTCCTGGTTCAAACACTGGACAGCTATAACACCACCTATAGTTTCTCCCAAAGTATTAAAACAGGACTACTTGCCACCTGCCCACTTTAATTTATTAAAGACAAACATACTTTCTAATTGTTTTACTGTCAATCCTTTTTAGGTTAGCTCCAGTTAGCAGGCAGAAAGTGTGCCAGGACAATTTCAATAGCTTTTACTAGCATGATTGACACATGCAACATCTGGTGGTAAGATGACTGTCAACAATCAGATCCTACACGTCATTTATTCAAATGATATTTGACTGAACTGCACTTTCTTAGCTGTCAGCCCATACCAATGGTTTCCATTTAAATGAATCTGACAGACTGAGTCTTGTTCATTTTCCACCATCTGACTACAGTAAACGAATAAATGCCTCTAGGAACAAATAGAGCGCATCACCTCACAGCTGGATGTTTTGGCTGTGACATTCTAGGAGGTCACAGTACATTGAGAAACACCGCATGGTTGAGCAAGACTGGAATAATAAGGGATTCAATGAGAGTAGATTTAGTTTTTATGCCACTTCTTCAGAAATAATAGCTGCCAAACTCCTTACTGTAAACAAACCAAATGATTTTAGGCTGCTCAGAAAAGCTCTCACTAAAATGCACTCTCTTTTCAGCTGTCAGAGTGTTGTGATGATGAGAGAATCACTGATGTTATGGACAACAAGGTAGGGTGGGGACATCTGTGCATTTCTCTAATCCCTTGAGCAATACTGAGAATAACAATTTCCCAAAAAATATTTAAACACAGACTTAATCTTGCATCTGTCAAACTGTAAAAACAATTCAGTAATGTCCTATATACCCATCAGTGAAGAACAAAAGGACTTTTAAATGGTCATGCTTTATATTCAGCACTTCTTTCTAGTACACCAATTTGTTTGGGCAAGCAAGTAAACAATTAATTAATTATATTAAGGGGGGTTAATAGCAATTATTAATCTCTTTATTTTGGATGCATTTCCTACCTTGTTCTGAAAAAAAGAGAGCTTGGCTACCAGATACGCTGAGCAAGTGTGTGTGATTGGAAATGTGACAGTCTTCTTTTATCAAAAGAAACCCTTTGATTGTTCAGCCACCAATAAAAATGAGCCGTCTGTCATTCTAAATTATATAACATTACCTGCGATTTGGCAGATCACACGTGGAAACCATGTGAAGAACGAACATGAGACACATTTCTATTCACATGGAAAGAGCAAGAGTGCGTGGCTTAGTGAGCGAAGCCAAGTTTATACCCAGAGGAATTGCTAGTAACGGGTATGACAGGGGGGTTAACTGCACTGTGATCAAAACCACTTACATCTTTTCACGGATTGGGCTCCGTTGGGCTGTTGATCAAGGAATGTTTAGAAATACAACATAGTAGGTCATCCCAGTATGAGGGGAATGTCGTCAATTTATATCATCAGACACACAGTAAGAATGTGAATACAGACCGGTTGACAGGTTTACTTAGAAAAGCAGCATCCATAACTGACACTAAATGATTTTCAGTTAATTAGCCCACCTGTAGTGACTGAGTGTGTAGACCTGTCAGAGGTCTGTGACTCTACACTGGTGAACAGGTGCATTGTTTTACAGCATAGTAAATCTGTGTCAGGGAGTGTTTATCACAAGCGGCAATATGTAAGATATGAAATGCTACTTTAATCTCAACCTACGTGCTGTCAGAGTCAATATCTTATTGTAACTGGCACTGGGAGCTGGAGTGTCTCGGCTCTTTGAATTGCCATAGTCAGGTGTTACTTTTTCCTTGCTTATCATTTTTTATTTTGATCATAATCATCACCAGTACTTACATGTACAGTGTTTAGTACAGACTCAAATCAAACATTTATAATGTCTTTAGGCATACAGAATAGAATACAATTATAGGCCAATAAATGCTAATGTATGGTAGTTTGTAGCGATGCAGCAATCACACCTTTCCTCTCCCGATACCCCGAGATAAGTACTAATCCAAACGAGTGTTTCCTTTTTTTTTTAAGATTAAAATTGATGTATTATCACTGCAGAGAACTCCTTGGAATAATTTTCCTGTGAGGTAACATGAGGCCAGTGATCGCTGTGGTGCCAAAAACTGCATTGGCAGCCCTCTGTCTGAATAAATGGAACTAACAGAGGAAATTCAATTCATTTTATAATAACATTGAAAAATAAACTGTATTTAATGTGAATGGGTTAAGTCATGGCCTATACCAGAAACGCATAACATGAATTTTTTTGCAGAATCTGCATCTGCAAGTTTTCAATCCAGGGTATTGATAGTGCGTAGCACCACTGGTGTGTACGCCGCCCAAATAACAAAAAGGCAAATTATGTAGAGCCTAAATAGAATGGACTCTGGTCTGATAGAAACAGGAAAATGATAACTTATCAGAAAGTTTGGGACTTTACATTGACCCTGAATAAACTTTATGGCATGGCCCCTATAATAATAATAACCACATGACATTGTACTGTGTATGAAGAGAGGGGATTATAAACATTAGCCTAGAAGGGCAAGCAACATGTCCCTGTTTGAACTACAGTATTTGACTGTTTATGCGTTTATAATTATGACATGGGCTTTGTTTGATCCTCATCCTGTGTCTGTTTATGTTAATATCGCTTCTCTGTGACTGTACTAGTGCCGTGTTATGCAGTACAGGTCAATATTAAAGCTATAAGACGATGAAATAAATCATAAACCACTCTACTGGGTGCACTGAGGACATACTTCCATGTGGTTTGAGCAGAGTGTTGACTCCAAGAGTGCGGCACACGCAGTCCGGGGCACTGGGTTCATTACCAAAGTTGATATTGTGAATAAAGAGAACCACGCCTGACTTTTTACAGCAGTTGCAGGCCTACTGCACTGGCAGGATATAAGTCAGCTGCTGTGCTACAGCACTGTGCGTCTGTCTGCATGCAGTAAGCGCCGTGGTCTCGGAGGGGAGGAGGCATCACCAGGGGTAACGTTACGCCTACATCACAGAGTCGCACAAATCAAAGTCTATAAACAACGTCGGACTCCAAAAGTTGCACTCAAACCGCTGTGCCGCTGAATGTGAGCGGGTACACCGGCGGCGGTGCGGAGTTTAACGGCCGTTTCCACCGGCCAACCCGAGATGTGACAGTGGGGCGCAGAAAAACACTCTCCCCAAATGTTCCCCCTCTCGCCATCGACGTAACAACATGTCGGCAAAGGACGGCCATGTTTTGCTGGTTATGTCGACACGGGGAGGAGGAAAAGTAGACACGATGTTTCTCCTCTCTGCCTTCTCCCACCACGGTCACAACGTATCAAAGTGAAACTTACACACGGGGGAGAAAACGTCCAATTAACAACTTGGTGGACACATTGTCTCAGCACGCAGGTGTAAACGGCTGGGGCAGGCAAAGTTCATGCGGCTAGACAAGTTAAAATATTTATACAGAGGCGTGTGGGTGTTTTGAAGCCACACAGAGACAGAGCACACACACAGAGGGGCACGAAAAACAACTGTATGCAGTTTTAACTTGAGGGACTTTTGAGAAGGAGGGAGCCGTGGCGAGAAAAACAGAAGAAGAGTTTATCCATTTCTTACCTGCCCACCGTTTTGGCGCGATGCTCAGGTAGTGCGGTACAATCCCAAAGCGACTGCTAAACCACGAAATAAACCAAATCTGTTTTAAACACTCTCGCGGCGGTCCAATAGCCGAGCAGACAACAGGCGACAGGAAAGAAAAAATTGGCGATCACAAGGAGGATCTACGCCAAAAGCCACATGATCGCCGACGTCACAGTACGTATTTGCATGCCGTACCGGAGCGGCGGTGTCCGTCCATAGCGGGTCCATAGTGTTATTGCCGTGAAAAGTTCAGAAACAGGCGGAGGAAAGTGGAACAACTGTCCGTCCAGGCGGCAGGAGGGGTGCTGGTGGCTCCATGAAGCATGCTTGCTGGCGTAAAAATGAATGAACTGCGCCTTGTTGCCGTCAACTTGTCCCTGTGCTGATGCCTGTCTGCTTTTCGCTTGGAGCTTATTGAATATTAAAGTATCAGAGGGGGCGTTTGTTACCCCCAAAGTCCCACCCTCCCTACTTCACCCCGCCCACCCCTCTTTCTCTCTCCCTCTCACTCTGTATGCATGTGCATGTGATGTGAGGTGAGGAGTTGCTGCAGTGCTTTCTCAAACTGGAGGCTGGTCTGCAGTGGGGAAACTGCACGCATTCCCGCCTTTCATCACACACGCAAACACACATCTGGATCCACAAAGGTTAGTCTGAGGTCAGCTGATACTCACAGTTTGTATTGGTGAGACAACTGCCCTGAAGTGACACAGGAGGCTCAGTGAGCTCACACACACAACAGTGACCTCCACTGGATCCTCTGCAGAATTGATTCTGACCTTGGCCCAAGCATGCATCACGTTCCTCATGTAGCCCATGGTGGAGTCGTGTACAAAAATTGTGCTGCAGGGATTCCTCTGGTTTTCACTTACACATGAATAAAAAATATTAGGGGGTTCACAAAGAAAGTCTTATTTTAATAAACTGAACAAAATGTGTTTACACATAGGTCAGACTGCTGGTTGGACCCAGAAGGTATTTATTCTTCTGCTAAGGGACACATCGGCAGGATGGAGACCTGCTGACACATGGCCTGAACTTACATTACTGTCTTTGGTTCCCCAGTCTCTATCTAACCCTTAGGGAATACGCTAATGCATCAATATTTCTTTGCAAATACAGGCGTCAGTTTCAATAAATAGAGATTTCACTCAGTTTCTGAGGCAGTTTTCTGGAGATGCAAGGCAAAGCAAGACTGTTTTATCTCATAGAGGTTCTTCAGTAATTAAATATTACACATCCATTAAGTTGAGGAACTTGAGAGAGACAGATTAAAAAATAAAAATAAATAATGTTTGTGATCAGTACTGCAGTAGCCTGTAGACATGCTGATGTTTAAGTGGTTTCTATCACTGAAACTATTAAACTTGCCTTTTCCTGTGTGTCATTGGCAATAATGTGTGTACTAGATTGTCTTTATGAAAAGGGGGTGCTACATAGTGTGCCATATGTTACTTAAACAGACTGGCTATTGGGTGAATCAAGGCAAAAATTATAACTAAATTATCTCCCCAAGCCTAATGGCAGAGAGATGGTCCGATCATTACAGAAGGGTCCCTCAGCCTTAGAGGGAAACTTCAAGACCAAATCAAGAATACATATTTTTTACCTGTGGTGCTATTTGTCAGTTTAGATTGTTTTGGTGTTAGCTGCCCAGTGTTGAAGATTTTGGCGGTAGAGATGTCCCTCTTCTCTCAAATATTACAGAACTACATGACACACAACAAACTATTTCATTATGTTGACATTATGCAAACCGATCACCACACAGAGGAAAGAGTGCATCTACTTGAAGGTTCATGCTTGTGACAGCGAGAGATGGAAACATTAATACTGTCCTATCTGGCTGAGCTGTATCATTAACTAGTCAGTTAGCTTGCTAGTGTCCTCAGAAGATATTACTGTTGTTGTTGTTTTACGGCAGACATCTCTACATCTCTTTCTTTCTTTCTTTCTTTCTTTCTTTCTTTCTTTCTTTCTTTCTGTCTCTCTCTCTCCCCCCTCTATACATCTATTACATACATACTGCATGGTAAAGAAAATGTTTGTTTCTACATTGATGTTTCTACATACTCCAAGTTAACAAAACAGCACCTCTCTGGTTTACTCC
Source organism: Serranus cabrilla (assembly GCA_903364295.1). Taxonomy (NCBI): domain Eukaryota; kingdom Metazoa; phylum Chordata; class Actinopteri; order Perciformes; family Serranidae; genus Serranus; species Serranus cabrilla. Next base: position 65,191 of record CAFUXE010000537.1, read on the forward strand.
AACTTCGTTCCCACATGAAAATCAAAACAAAAATTTTCTATTTTGTTTTGATTATATGTTTTGTCAGACCACCCAGTCCTATAGGTAAAGGGGAACATTTATTATTATTATTAATTATTATTTTGTATTATCTATTTTTTCTTTTTTTTATATACATCTTTTAATAACTTATTGCTGGTACTCTGAGTGGACAGCAAAGTAAGAATTTCATTGTACAGGGAAACGTGTTTCTTACTGTGCATATGACAATAAACACTTTGAATTTGAATGTGTATTATTTATTGTCCCTTTAAGATAATAGAGCAAATTGAGACATAACACATGCAAAAGGTAATGCAGATTAAATTTATGAATGTTTTGCATAAAATGCTGGATTGGCTAGTCTACTTAAATCTAATCTGTTTGTTCAGTTCAAACCTGAATGTAACTGAGTTTACTGCCCTCAGCTCTGCAATGTTAATGCTGTCTCTATCATTTATCTGTGGCGTTAAGCCTCTCTGGCTGCTCAGAGGTTTGGGTTCATGTGAAATGGTGAAGTTAGCCTGATTGGTAATATGAAGATGATCAGATCATAATTAAGTTGTAGAGCAACAGCATGTCCTCATATCTTGTTCAGTTTTTGATTGAACAACATTGGTGTAGTTACACTTGATGTCATAAGTTAACATGAGTGTGTATATATATACACACACACACATATATATATATATATTGTTTGTATATATTCTGCTGAAGTATTTTAATACTGTTACTTCTACTCTCAGACCAGAAAATTGAGATTAATCCCCTGGCTAGATGAAAACAAGCATAAAAGGAAAGCTGATAAATTACCTGTCTCCAACAATATCACAAGGGAAAATGCTGAAGCATCAGAACATAATTAAGATCAAGATGAGTGTATTTCTCCAACCTTGTTTGAAAGACTATTTTACCTCCAGAGCTCCTCTGTGTCTTCAGTCCCTGGCATTGACGGAGGTTAGGGTTACAGTTACAATATTCAGGCCAACAAATGAAAGAGTTTAGCCTTTCATGAAACCGTCCACGTGTCTTCTTTGATCCTTTCACATGAAATTCCTTCACAAGCTAACTGAATGAGTTAAAGTGATGAATTATCTCTCAGATGCCAGGTCACCAAGGTTCTTCTGCTAGTTTAATCATCACTGCAGAGGTTTAATGTAGTCTTGATTCCTTATCTCCAATAGATGCTTTTATCCACAAAGGCATCTGCTTTGATGATCACTTGGACAGGACTCTATAGAACACAGTCTATTGAATATACACCAATCTTCTTCTTTTACACCTTTGTGAAACCAATTAAGTTGACATGGTGTCGCAAGCCTTTTTAGTCTCTCAAAGACCTCAGAGAAATACTCATTAGGAGGACAAATCAGAATGTGAAAAGGATGTTTTTTTTGCCGTTCTTGATATGCAGGGCTACTCTGTGAACCATTTTATCAGAACTCAGGCCAGACAGAACAAAGCTGCTCCCTACTTTGCCAGTGAAAGCCAAAACAGTTGAGAGCAGTTAGGACAGAACAACTACCTAACCATCTCCACAGTTCAGAACAAGCAGGCAGGTTTTTAAAAAACATTATTTGTGCCAAATTTCATCAGCTTCAGTCAAAAAAACACTGAATGATGTAGAGATGCTGTGAAAGTTTCTTTTTTTTTTTTGCCTTTATTACAAATCAAACATGGACTCCAAAGCATTACTCAAGGTGGAGATGTGTCTCGGTAGTAAAAAATACTGTTTTCTACAAATACAATGTTAGGGGACATGGCATCGAGGACACTTCTGAGGCTTGGAATGGACATTAAACTCTCAGTACAAAAAATGATCTATGACTATGTCAGAAAATATCTTAAAAGTAAAAAAATACAAGCTTCTCTAAATAAGAAAATAAAAAATAAAATTACCAATGATACTTTTGTATGAAACATCACCATCACAGATTTTAAAATGTGTGCACAGTGCATAGTCTATATTTTGTAGACACCCAAGAATGAACTCAGCGGCATTAATCTGTTCACTTTCAGATTTTGGGTTAATTTTGGATCACAGTTACACATTATTTTATTCTGAAATGCCTCAAAGGGGAATTTTCTTTGTGATTCATGCACCTCCCTTTCTTCTTCTCCATAGCAACAGTGGCTCATGTGTACTATAATAATTAAAACACTTTTTTCCAACCATAATTAGATTTTTCATGATGGTTAATTTTCAGTTTCTTCACTGCCATTTCTCACAGCACCAGCCATGGACTTCTCCCCTGCAGTGATACAGTAGACAATGTCATATAAGGCTTCCCTTTCCTTTTGAAAAATGACAACCACACAGTTTATAAAAGTTGATTATCTAAAAATACAGATGAAGAAAGACAGAGGGAACTTGATAAAAGTTGATCATAGTCTACAAAGCTTTATGACTTTGTGTTACTGTACATACTTGGTTGTGTCTTATTAAGAATTTGTTAGAAAATATATTCAATCCTTTCCCTCCAAATTGCCCTTGAAAAGGAATGAAGGTAGAAAAACACTTTATCATCCCTAAGACCCTAAATTCTGTTTCTGTGTCAATGTGATTGAATTAGAAGGTCACTAGATGGTGCCATTTGGCTGCACAATCACTCCTGTGTAGAATGGCTACACCTCCTGTGTAGGACTGATCGTGGTCTGCTGTATGCTTGTTATTTAAAGCACATGTATACTGTAAGTGCTACCAACTTCATGCGTGCATCCAATTGAACTTAAATGAGATTTAAACCATGTTGGAACATACTTATAACTGCAATCAATGACAGTAATTATTGTCAGTTACAGTATACCTTTTATTTTACAGTATATCTATCTAACAAGTAACGTTAGTAAAAAGTAAAAAAAAAAAAAGAAAAAAGTGCTGTATGGTAATTTTCACATTTTAGTTTACTTATTTAACATGGCAAGATGAAAGTGACTGAAAGAACTGCAAAGTTGGAATGACTTGGAGAATAGAGTGAGGAAGTGAGGTGGGGGCAGAGAGAGATGAAGAAGATAGATTCAATTAGGGAAGATTTTGTCACAATAGTTCATTAGGAGTTCAAGTGTCAGTGTGTGGTCAGAAGGAAGTTGTCTTGGCCCGTAGTGGATGCTGTGTATGTGAACGAACACACACACGCACACACGCATGCGTGATATCAGACTTGGACAGCATCTCTTCCCCTCCTCTCTCTTCCATTTATTTGTCTATAAAATGACATCAGCGGAGGGTGTTCCTACTGATCATTTGTTGATTTATTTGTGCATCATGTGATTTCTTTTTTCTAGACACTGCTGATTGCCAAGTGATGGTTAGCTAAATCCCTCCTGTGAACCGCAAATGTTTTGCAACTGTAACTATGTTCTGTCAAGCTTTGGATTTCTCAACATGCCTAAGTGGAGTGCATGGAGCACTACTTTGATTAAAATTTGTTATACAAATAGTGTGGATGGACAAGTTTCCAAAGCTAAAACACAAGAGCCAAACGTTACAAAGTGGATTTAAGTTTGTGTGTCTCTAGTCTTACACAAGATGCTAACATTAGCATATCTGGTTACTAGCTTACTGCATATCGTTACTTACAGGCGAGGGTAGGGTGACCAGATGAGAATGGATGACAAGATGCATGGTTACACACAGTTGACAGGTATGTTACAGTCATTTAAATGCTTTTTCAGTAGCTAAGACTCATTCAGCTGGAGGAGCTTCGAAACACATTGAAATCATTTTTTTTTTTTGTCACACACTCTTCCCACAGTGGCAGCTTCTCCATCCTCAGATTTAAAACAGGTCAAACAACATCAACATCATCCCTAATTTTTAAGCAGGAATTATAGTGGACAAAATGTATTTGATCTGAATATATTCCTGATCTACTAGAAACTCTCAGGGCAAGGGGCCTAAAAGTCATGTAGCTAATATAGCAGTTCTACATTTACAACAATAGTCATGTTGTGTTGTACTGTTGCCTTGTTTAATCATTGAGAATGCATGATACAAAGGTGATGCTGTTGTTTATATAAAATTTGGCAAGTTAGATTGCATTTGTGAAAATGCTTACTTTGCGTTTGTTTGTGAAGGTTGTGCATGTACTTCCCCGGCGAGCAGTTCTGGCTCATTCAGCCAGCAGACACTTGGAATATGGTCAACAAGCTGTTTGTTAACGATGAATTCACAGACAGCTCATCCAGTGGGGGTTTATAAATTCTGTTATCACCACTGCAACCTCAAACCGACTTCCCTTCCCACGTTCAGGTTCAACCATGACACAGCTGTTGATACAACCATGATACAGCAAATGAAGAGGAGGAGAGCGGAAGTGTGGGGAAACTCTAGGGAGAGAAGAGGAGCAACAGTGGAATAGGAGAGGAGAAGCAATGAGAGAGGAGAAGATGAGCATCAAGGACCCAGATACAAATAATTGTGACTTCTATTTACATACTATGTGTGTCACAAGAGCACAAAGAGAAGGAAGGGATGACTGAAGCCCCTTTTCGACCACAGGAATTTCCCCCAGGGACTTGAGGAACTCAACCGCAGGGACCAGGGTCTAAATTAAGTATTGGGATGCTTTCCCCGGGACATTGTACCTCAGAAAGGCCCTGCTCAGGGAGTAGTACTAACCAAGTTGTGGTTTGCAGGGTTGACTGTAGCTGATTGGTCAAACACACACACCACTGCTTCTTCAACCTATGTACCGCTTCAAATGTGTTTATCCCTGTGATTACCAGCAGCTCTCATCCCGTGTCATGCTGTGTTTTCATACGTTGCCTCATTGCACAGGTCTGTAGAGTGCTATCGAAACACAGACAACTATAGGCTGAAGGAACCCTTTAGTTCATTAAAAAACGAGACTAAAATTACCAGGAACTTCTTGGTGGAAATGCAGCTCTAGTGGCTAAAGAGACCATGCTCTCACAATGTAGTAGTTTTCTGAAGTCTCTAAGAGCTACACACCACACAGTGCGGAGGGTAGAACAGCAGAGACAGACCCTCTCTCAGTCACAGGAGAGGAGAGCTTAATTGAGTCCAGAGATGCTGGAGGTCAATTAAGTTCACTGTGCTGGTAGGTTTAGTAAATACACAGAATCACTTAATGCTGGTTTCACAGAAAAGCACCAGACCCTGTGTTGGATTAAGCTTTTTTACAGTGTAGTTTTTCTTTTTAAACAATGCTGAAGATTGTGTTGTTGGCTCAGATGAGGATCTTGAATCCAACTATAAACTCTTTGGCTCATCTCTCTACTGTACACTGGAGGAGCAATGGTTCTCAGATGATTTCCTTGGATTGCAAAATGATTTCACATAATGTGGGAATATACAAATACACGATTACATTGTATTTTTTAAGCACCCCATCTCTTTTCATAAAGTTGATGAAGAAAAGTGTGTTGGTAAGCCTGAAAAGTATTTACAAGTAGGAAACCAGATCACTGTTCTTCCTCCTCTCCCACTTCTTCTGTTCCTACCTCTCGTCCTGATTTAACTCAGCTTTCTTTGATTTCAAATCTACGTAATTCTTTTGTTTTGCAAGACAAAAACAGCATTCTTTCTAATTGAGCAAGGCAGCAGCACAATGCACAAAGCTTGGCACTATTATGTTTTCCCAAGGCACACAAAAAGAGGAAAAGGGCCATTTACCAAACGATTCATCACCCCATTTCCATTTCAGTGAAACACTTATCCTTGTGGTTAAGGATAATGTCGCTTCACAGAGCATGATATGAAAATATTTACCACAATGACATAAATTGGGAGGAGATTCTTTGAAATTGCTTCCTCTTTGTGTATTTTGTCTTGAGTCATCGCTTGCATGATGCAAGTATGTGAACATGTGTGTGTCTGCCGGTGCCACCTCTATCTATTATGGCGAAGTTTGTCTGACAGACTTACCACTGTAATCATCAAACACACACACATGGTTACAATCAGACCATATGGCTTCAAGTAACATAAGGAGAGAGAAAAAGGAAAGCGGAGAGAGAGAGAGGGGAAGATAGCGGAGGCTAAACAAAAAGGGTGAAGTCAGAGTGAGAAGTAAGTAGAGGGAGGTGAAGAGGAAAAGGGGAGAAAGGGAAAGGAAGGGATAGGGATGAAGATATTGGAGTTGAGATGGAATGATAAAATGAAAAGGGCAAAGGAGGACAAGCAGAGAATAAAAAAGGAGGAGGATTAGAAAGACAATAGAGGCACAAAATATGAAAGACGGGTTCCTGGAAGCTTCTCTTTTAAATGCTTTATTTGATTTCTTGGGAACCAACCAACCAAACAAACATGTCTGACACTCCACTAATATGTTTCTAATTAAAGTATAGGTAGGAGATTGAGGTAGATGAGCCAAAACAAACACTAGACTTTCACCCAGGGGACTGCTGTGTGTGTCCCATGTGAAACTATTAACTTTAGTATGTTACTTAAATAACAGACTTACCTATTCAAACCCAAACCACCACCTTTTCCTAAGCCGAGCCATGTTATTTTGTTATCTAAACCTAACCAAGTGGTTTTGTTTCAACTCAAAATCTCCCTCAAAATACAATTAAGAATGCAGCTTCATTGTATGGGAACATAATTTATAGGAGACAGGATTATAATTAATATTGTGATAAAAAAAAAAAGGTAGAGGGGGTTTCACACAGTTTCAGATAGGTGCCACGTCAGCAGAAATGCTGACACTGTACAAAACTGTGATGGTAAGGATCTCTTTACCAGCTGATCTATGCTCCAACCCTCACCAATGACCATAAGCTTTGGGTAAAGACTGAAATACTGTGGTGGATACAAGAGAAAATAAATCTCCTACTACATGGCGAGGCTCACTCTCAGAAAAAGAGTTAAACGATCAGACATTTGGTGCAAGCTTGAAGTACTGCTGCTCCTCTGTGAGTCAGTTGAGGTTATTTGGGCTTCTGATTAGGATGCCTCCCAGAGCCCTCACTGTGGAGGTATTCTGGGCCTGTCCAACTGGGAGGACACCCTGCTGCAAACCACACTGGAGGCATTATTATTAAGTATTATTATCTCATCTGGCTTGGGAAGGTGGCTAGGGAGATGTACATACTGTAGCCTACTGCCACTACGAATCAGACTCAGATAAGGAGGGGAAAGCAGATGGATAGATGGATGAAAAACTTTTCAGTGTCCAGGATAAGGAAGCCGTAGTGAAAAAAAGAGAAAGCCCTTATTGAACACATTTAACTTGAGCAGCATGAAGCCAAAAGAGGCTGCGAGTTTACTCCAGAATGTTCCAAGTGCAGGAGGAAAACAACCTACACACAGAAACAATGCTCTCTTTGTAGCTTATTAAGTGCAGCAGTATAGGCATGCCGGACAAAAACTGTAACACTGTTACTGTAAGCGTTGCATTGTCTAAAATCACAATGCTGCATTATTCTGTTGTGCAACCATCCACTTTGTCACTGATACTTTGTTTCCTGCACTCAGTCAGGACATTTGGACGTGCATATACCCCTCTTTCCCCCTGGTTTCACTGTGTATCCACGTGGTTTATATATGCATGATGCACTTGTGCTGTTGGTCTGTAATTAAAATACACCAGACCAACATCATGTAATCTGTTGCAATGTGCTGGCTATTATGGGGTATGTTTCCCCCTTTCATTTCTGTGTATATAGCGTTTCAGAGAGCCTCTTCTTTCTTGTCTGGTAGGAACTTGACATGCATCCAGCAGAAGAATTACACTGGGGCTGTAAACTGTGGATACATTTAGTAAATAGTTTGGATTTTTTATTGTTAAGTTTTTATTGCAGGGCTTTGGAGTAAGGCTATAATCTCCTAAAGAACACTCTCTGGTCTTTTTTCTCTGTCTTGTTGTTTGTGCCTGCTCTTGTATACATTTCTCATTGAGTCATTAAAGTGTTTCCTTCTTTCACTCACTCTGTCTTCCTCTGTCCTCTGTTATTTGGAAGCCACACTACTTTTTGGTCCTTTATCTGTTTGTCTTTGTTATCATTTTTGCTCCGTTATTATACACCTATATATAGAAATCTCAACTCTATTTTACAGTTTCAACTTTCGCTTTCCTAGTTCAGTGATGAACACAAGAGGTAGAAAATATTGCATACATGTAGCTATGTTGTGTTCACACCAATTTACTGCAGGTAATGAACCCCAAATACAAACAATAAAATCATTTTTTAGGCAGATTTTGCATGTTTGCATCATTGGCATTGGTCAGCCTGAATGACTTTGTATGTCACTGCAACACACACTTTGAGTTTGGTGTGAACACATCTTTACTACGAAGACACATATCTTAAAACATCATTTGTATCACCTCTGCCACCTCTTATTCCTCAACCTGCTTCATTTTTTCCCTCAGTATGTCTTGTAGATATTGAGTGAACAATGCTGGTGAACACTCAGTTTATTTTGGCACGTCAGGATGCTGAACAATCCTCCAGTAAGACTAAAAATATTGTAAATTACCATGGGATACAAAATAAAAACAACACCAAAGTTCCGTTTTACAGCCTCGCTTCCTCTCGTCTTCCTTTCCCACTCCTCCCTAACTAGCTTTAACTCTTCCAATCTCACCTCATCTGACCTTTCTGCTTCTCTGGGCTTTCTCCTTCCTTTCTCCTTATGACCTTCTCATCTACACCAGAGCACTATCCATGGTAGCCTCTGCACCAAAAGATGGTCATGCAAGTCTTTAATTAGTACACCAACACCACACAATAATAAACTTTCAGCCAAATGCAAGATCAAAGAATGTAAATGTAAAAATATTTGCACATCTTGTTCTGTTCACTGTCTTCCTCTCCTTTTCTCTTTCTCAAAACCCAAACAAGCGCCTTCCAGCTGGGTGTGTTGCGTGTAAAGGAAACTTAATTGGCCTAAAGTGGCTTAACAACCCTACCAGCTAATGGTGTCCGTTTACAGCCAAGTGAACCAAACCCAACAAACGAGTGAATGGGGGCACTGCTGTGACCGCAGCCTGAGCCGGTCAACTTGAATTGGACTCACCTGGGAAGCAGGATTTATTCCAGCTTGATTCACTGAGATTTACTGGTTTAATTGAATGACTGACCCATGGTCACGGACACGGGTTAAACAGCTTCCTTTATAAACGGAAAGGACTAGGAGTGAATAGACATGTGGTCGCTGAAACGGAAAATTGTTTGAACCCTGAGATACTGTTTGATGTCCAGTATGGGATCTGGAGTACTACCTGATTTCACGCTGTTTCCCCTCGGTGTTGTGTAACAAATTCAGTTTTGGCTGGCCATTTAGGAGGTCAGTGCTTAGAGGGATGGATACTCTGCACTGTACTGTGAAGTTCAAATTCAAGTTTTCATTGTTAGTATCATTTGTTCCTATTGGAGCAGTCATAATTAAATCTGCTTGATTTTGTAGGCACTGTGTTGATATTGTAATCCACTCCTGCAGTATCTATAAAGGGCACATTGGCTATAGCTAATAAGAGTACAGGACGAGGTAACAGGATGCAGCAGTAGTCTGTTTACAGTTGCAGCATCAGATTTGGGCCCTGTACTATGGAGAAGGATTTAGGTTTGTGAGGTCACTTCAGATTTAACCCTGAGTTTTCAGCGTTTAGCTTTAGTGCATTGGAAAAATAGACTGACTGCAGCACTTTAGACTAACACCTATTGTAGACTACATATAAGATATGAGATAAAACACAAAAATCCTTGATCAAAGCCTAATCATCTGCAGTTATGGTGGAGATATTAGCTCTCTTTGTGACTTTTAGTTTGGCTCATATGCTACTTTTCGACCCAAGTCAGGGATGTTACAAATCTTAGGCCCCCTAAAAAAACAACACTTGTGACATAATACATGTCAGGCACCCTTGACATGTTTTAGGGCTGCTGTCCAGTTCTGGGACCCTTGAATCATTGAAGGCCCCACTCAAAACACATTACTGTCACATGCTGCTGTTTCCTTATCTATTTCCTAAAACAACACAATAAAAAATCTGTGACAGGAGCTGATAAGATCAGAGTTTGTGCTTGGTAGGATATTTACTTACTCACAACTGAAATATAATTCCTCATGAATCTGCCTGGGAAACTGAAACTATAGGCTGCTGCTGAGTCGGGTCTTCTTGTTAATGTGACCGCAGCCAGTCCCCTCCTCCTCACTTTTTAGTGGCATGTATGTGAGCCACTGTGTGTATGTGTGTGGCGGCTAAAGGAAGTTGAGTGGCATTCTGGTTTCCTTTCTTTGGCTCAATAAAAGCTGGGAGACCATTTGTTAACTGTCAGTTGGTTAGCCTCTGTCCCCACTCTAACCCGAAATAAAAACCACCGGACATCTGTACCAGCTTTGAGAAGGTGAACCACACTATTGTACCTTCACCATCTGCAGGCTGGAGCATTTGATGCCATTTTGTGGTTTCTTTGATCCGAAGTGCCTTCCCAACATTAAGTGAGTTTAGTCCACAGGCCATTCTGCAGTTTCTGAATATTTAAAACAGCATTACAATGAAGAATGATTCACATCCGCATTTAGTTAAAAAAAACATCATGGTCAGCCTCTGGATATCTTTTGTGCATTGTGTTCATTACCAAACACATGTACTCACTTCTGGTCAAAACCAAATGATGTCACTGCAGTGACTTGGACATAGCACTCACTGCGTGGATGTTACTAGTTTCCTGTAGTAGTTAACAGTTTGTATATATATATATATATATTGACAATAATCTGTTCTTCCAATTTTCAGAATGAAAATCATGGCACTTGTTTGTTCTATAGGAATGTAAAGTAGACATGAGCCGTTGTGGATGAGCAAACTTCAGAAAACATTGGCTTTTCATCTGACAGTGATATAGCCTCTTGGGACAATGGCCAATCATTTGTGGGTTCCAGTAAAGCCAGTGGATATCAGGCCAGGACCTTCTCCTCCATGTGCTGGTCATTGCATACAGTCCAATTAGAGACACAGTGTTGCAGATGTTTTAGGTCTTGATGACATTTTGGCCAATCTCTTGGATAACAGATAACAAAATAAAAGAGCTAGCATAAAGCTCAAATGTTGTCAGACAATAGCTGATGCAAAATAGCATTTCGTCCAATGTGTTTCCTCTTTGCTTTCCACACAGCTGATTGATCAATTCTACTCAGACTACAAACAGAGATTGTTAAAAAAAACAAATTATTGCTCAATTGCCAACAGATCCTGCATTCATGTGCAGATATCTGTTTATAGAGATTATGTATGAGATAAATAATGCAAATATGGTATAAGACTCAACAAAAAATGCTAAATGTATCAGATGAACTTTTTGTCCACTACAATCATTTGAGCTCCAGACTTGGGATTTATGCTCCGTCACTCATGACTCATTAAAACCTCAAATGACTATCAATCCCATCTTTGTTAGACCAACTAAAGATGGGGTTTGTTAAGCAACTGTTCATCTTGCTGACCTTAACTTCCTCCACAGCTGTTCTGTCCCAAACAAGAGATAAGTAGAGACATTATGAGACACAAAACCCCAAACCAGACGCACCAGATAAACATTTTGTAACAATGATACGTAGTGACTCAACACCTTACAATGATTAGAACTGAGGGAGTTGTAAAAAAAGTCCCACACTGTACACTAATATAAAAGCAACAAAGCTATTTATCTCATCTGCATCATATCATAAGATGTTTAATGGTGGCATCCAAATCGCATCCTGTCCACAGAGGGCGAGATAAAGTGAGACAGCCCTTTATTTATCCAGAGGGACTGGTATCATGGTCTGATGTGATATGAATGCATACCAGACGTTTCCAAAAGCCAATATACTGCATTATGAGTGACAGCCCAGTCAGCAAGGAAAATGCTATACACTTAAGGAAGACATTGAGCTGGACCAAGCTGAGCAGGGAAGGAATGTTTAATACAACATCTGCACAGTACAGTACAACATCCTGTTCAGGTGTGGTGGACAGGTAAGTAAAAAAGAAAAGCCTTGATGACTAATGCTGCCACTAACTGCTTTAATCTGACCTCAGTCTTTTATCAGCAGCTACCAAAATAGGGCTGTAAGGGATATCCATATACATCTAGGAAATAAGCTAAAGTAAAAACAGCTTTTCTCAAGTTTATTTGCTAATGATTTCCAGCCAGTGTGGCTCTTTGTAAGGCAATGTCTATTTGTTGTTTAATTCACCACACTGAAATATTTCAACTACTGGATGCCACAAGGATAATTCCTATTGATTTCAGTGATCTTCTGACTCGGCCCCTGGAGCCACAATGAGGTTGATATTTTAAATATTTTGATGTTTTTTAGTGAAATTTCTTCATAACTTTTGGAAAGAATACTATGAAAATGTACTTGATACTTTTTATCTAGCACTCACATCAAGTCAAAGTTTTGAATGTTTAATTTTCGTAGCAGACATTATTGTATGTTTCACAACCACTAATGCTAAATCACCCAATGCCTGGTACAAGTTACAGATATTGATTGGGAAAAAGATACCAGTGAGAGAAGGGGTGTAATGTGCAGCAGGGTCAGAGATCACGCTCAGTGCTCATCTTTGGGTGGTCTGACAGTATAAGGATTCCAAATGACTCAATAAGAGCTCATCCTGAGGGACCCCGAGCCAATCTGAGTGAGAGTAAACACCAGCAACCAAGAGACAACCTGAATTAATAACTTGACCATGAATGTGCGAATGTGCGCAGTGTGATGTCATCTTGCTATGAAAGGTCACAGCAGTTAAAACAACTGATCAACGTGTCACTTACAGAGTCATGTCCTGTAACATAAACAAATCCCCATGCTGTCATGAAGAGAAAGCCATTTGATATTTCAGCTGCTGACATGATGACGGACCATGTGTCAAAACGTGACATTATTATTCTCAAAGTGCAAACTTTTCAACAATGACAAACATGTTTGTGTTTGAGAGAATCACAGTTGTAAAATTTTACAATTTGATAGCAATACAAAGCATGGCGCTGTTTCTTCCATGTGAAATGGATCACCATTGAGCCATCTTTGATCTAACATGTTGAAATCCCCATAAGTGCTCATTATGCCCATGCAGCTAGGGAATATGTTACCATTTACAAACCCCAACCCCAGTGCAGCTCAATGGACCGACTGACTAACTGTGGGGGCTTTGTTCAGTCTGTGAGTGTGTGTGCTCATGTCTTTAAACGGACAGGGGGGGTCTGCCTTGGTGGTGGCCTGTTACGGAAAAAGGCAGCGGGAGGTTAGGTACACACACACACACACACGCACACACATACATATGGACCCCAAAACAGACGCAGATACACATGCATGCATGCACGTAGTCGCCTTTTTCTCTTACGCACAGGCAGCCTGATCAGAAAGGCTACTGGAGGTAATTGTGTCAGCGATGTATGGTGTAGGAAGCAAAACGAATGAGGGCGTGCTGCAAAGAGAGAACAGAGGAGGCTGGGAAGGAGGGAGGTAGAGAAAGAGAGTTGGAGCTAGAGGGGGCTGTGTGCTAATTGGAGCCAAATGGGCAGCAGATGAACTGAAGTGGTTTGCTATTTAGCTTGGACACTCATTCTCTCTCACACACTCGGTCTTCATTGCTCTCTGTCTGTTTTTTTTTTTTAAGTATATTTATGTGCAATTAGTTTGTGCTATTTCTTCCTTTGTTGTCTCTCCACACGGTATACCTAACTCTATATCACAGCAACATCAAAGAACTTAAACCTGATCTTAGTTGAATTGAACTAAACATAGTTCAATTGATTTTTTTGCCACTTGGGGGCTATAAAGAATGTGTTAACAAACAGATACACATCTACTTTTTGGCCACCCAACAAATTACCAACATTACTTTCCTTTTTTATCTCTGTTTTGGTCTCCACCAACTCCTGAGGAAAATATCTGGTCCTTTTGCTGCTTAATTCTCCCCCCTTTGTTTACCAGCTGGTTGCTTACTTCGTCCGTTGTTTGGTGCTGGGCAGGTAGCATACAGCAGGTTAATTGGCCGTTAACCAGGTTTATGAGAGCGGTGAGAGTAAATCTAAACACACTCCTCTGGCTGGTAGCTGTTATAATTGCTTCAATTACATAGCAAAGGCATTTCTGCAATCGCTATGTTAGTTAGTTAGTTATCAACCTTGGCCGAAATAACCACTTTTGCTGCCTTTTTAGCTGTTGTAGAAGTCCAGGATATGTCGGAAAATCAAATGCACTCATGTCTGAATTCCTAATATCATACGTAGGTGCACACAGCTCTGAATTGCATGGCCTGCACTCTACTAGTTCTGCAATTCTCGAGTTAAACAAATGCTGCAACTGTCAAACTTGCATTTGCATTTGCAAATTCACATTTTTATAAGCAGTTTAAAAGTTGTATGTAAAGCAAGCAGTTTAGGATCATAAAATACTTTTGTAATATGAATATGAATGTTTGCAAACCACGAAGGGAAAGGGACGAAGGGAAAACAGCTGCTGAATATGCAGATGTCACAGGAAGTAACATCTAAATGTCTCTCCCAGTGTCTGGATTTGATTTACAAAATGTGCTGTAATCTGTTTTACTGTTATGATAAGAATTCCTAAAACACACAGAGCAAACAGACAGCAGGCAAAGAGGGTATGGCAATTCTCTTTTGTTTAAGCTAAAGAAATTAAAGAAGAGTAAAAACAAAAACATGAAAACGTAGGAGAGAAAAGAGGAACCCGAGGGTAAAACCACTAAACACAAGACATAAGTAAGGGGTTGTAAAAACAGTCAAATCAAGGAGGTAGTGAAATATTTGGCATGTTGGTTTTAAAGTTATGAAACTGAAGTTGAAACAGGATTTCCTATAAGCTCCGGCTGTCAGCAAAGCACTTAACCCACTCTTTATCTTAACTCCACTTTAAATCTCTACTTACTCAACATATAAGATTACAACTTTCTGCAAACCGCTTACACTACCTTATCATGGAGCAGAAGTATGACCAGCAGTATAAGAATGAGATTTAGGTCAGAGATTACAGCAGCATTAGTGTGTGCGTATGGAAAGTTTTTGGAAATGTTTGATATGTATGTGTATGTTTGTCTATGTTTGTGTGTTTTCATGGATTTTTAATGAAACTCAACACATGAAGCATAACCTTCAACATTATAAGAATGTGAGTAATTGTGTTGATCCAATTAGCTGCTGACCTGCAGTGTCAGAGCCAATCAGGACACAGAACGCCATGGGGCGGTCAGAGAGAAAGCAAAGGCCAAATACTAATTAGCCCGCTAGGATTTGATTCTAGCAGGCTCCGTGTGATGAGGAAGAACAGGCAGCAACACACACAGTGTGCAACAGACACACTTCCTCCTCTTGCGCAGACACAGACACAGTGGAGGCAGTAAGTGTGCACTCACAGCAGGTGGATACTGTGTGATCTCTAAGAAGCACACATAATCCGCCTGTTAATGCTTGATTTGATGATGAAGGTGAACAGAGGAGTGCAGCCACCAAATCAAACAGAACATCAATACATAATATCCCACAGTGGATAAATGAAAAATGTCAAAATTGTATCAAAGACGCTGACCTTGTCTGTACATGTGTGAGTCTGAGAGCAGATAACCCTAATTAAATTCTTTAATGAAGTTCCAGTCACATGTTAGGTGATGCCGGCTTGACTACCATTAATATTTCTGTTAAAACTAATATAATAAAAAGATTTAACTATTTAACAAACACTCTCTCTCACTCTCCCTCTCACACACACACACATGCCCATGCAGAGGGGGCGGTACTTCAACTTGCAGTGAACGGACTGTCAACTTGAGAATGGGAGAATGCACAGCATAGTGAACTACATGGTGACTCTAAACACAGTATGATCTAATTACAACAGGACACTTTAGCCAACACCAACTTATTGTATTCCACTTGAGGGGTGTGTGGGGTATCGTGCATTTTCTTTGATGGGTGACAATTTTTATATCTAGGGCAATGGTGACACTGAGTGACAGACAGCTTGACTATCATTTTTGAAGTCATTATCATTCTGTAAATTTTAAAATCATGCCTGGATGTATGCATTAGATAAGAGTGTGCACAAAGACGATTCTGTATGATTTGGGACAGGTGGCAGCCCAAAGCTACTGATAATATGCTAGGCTAGTTAGTATTAGCTGGGGCTTGAGTTTGTTTTCTCCAACCAACTACTTCATTTAGATATAGCAGTTAGGAAACTGACTTGTCATACATTATTTATCATAATGGAAATATATCATTTAATGATAACGGCTAGGAAAAAGAAAAAAAGACGTTTGTTATCTCTCGAGCTGCCTGTCTTTCTGTACTAGAGATTGCAGCATCTTCTACAGTCTGAGCCAGAATATAATTATTGCAGTTTAGTTCAGTTTTAAATTGTAGTTACTTCAAATTCTAACCTCATTGCTGATTTAATATATAGCTGCTGTGTTTTGTCTTTGTCTGGTTTCTTTCTACAGTATTAAGGCATTTCTTTGCCTTGTCATAGCTGGTCTAATATACAATACTATCAATCCTCTGAATAGGCTCAGCTCTCTAACAGTTAAACTTCAACATATGGGATACATTTACTCTACTTTAGCGGACATGAGTTACAAAAAAGTTGCAAAGTCGATAACAAAACATCGTCTTAGGGATCCATGGACTTTCTAGCTCTTGACATTTTGACTAATATTGAAGATTTTGGTGGGGTTTGTATGACAGAGCATCTACTGTTTTTTAGCTACTACCCTCCTGAACAATGAGGTCATGACAAAATCTGGCAAATCAGAAATAAAATGCATGATGATTCAGACAATGGAGCCAAGTCACATATTGAGTGTTTCTGGAAGGATCAACAAGTGTTGGGGAAACTTCTCAAAAGCTTAAGACTTTTTTATGATTGATTAGTGCTGAAAAAATATCCAGATGTACTTAGGCCCACTGTGTGCCTGTATGTGTGTGCACGTGTGTGTGTGTTTGGCTTATAACAAACTAATATAATTTTCACAGTTTTTCATCAGATGGATTATAGTCATTTTTATACTAGCTGCACATTTTAGGCCAGGCTGGGCACGTTTGCCCATATCACATAAACTTTGGCAGCTAGTTTCTCACAATATCACACCATTGTGCGAGAATCACGGGATTACATGTCACACAAATCCATATTGTCAGGCTTCAAGTAATGCTTTTATGCCCAAACAGGAAATCATCTTGCTGTGAGGAGATATATGAGCATCTGAGAGGAGGACCATGTGTCGGACAACATGGAAACGAACGCATGGCTGAATACTAAACATAAGATAGGTGAGAAAATTTATTTTTTGAATGGTTTGGGAGAACCGACCGTTCAGACCACACTGGCTGTTCTGTCCAACACCGCTGTGTGCTTCACTTTGCTGGAACTTCCCTCTGAGTTCACCGAGGCCACATCGCCTCTACAGGGAGATCATTAGTGACAGTACTAAGTACTTCAGTGGATACATTTTCACTTTGAGCATTTTATGTAACAAAATCTATTGCATTAGTTCAGCTGTTCACAGATGGTACAGGTTTTCACTATGGTTAAAAAAAAGCTAAGCACTGGCTGTTACAATACTAAAATCCATCTACAGCAGAAGTAGCAGAATAAAATCTCCCCTGACTCTGAATTCTCTGACTTGTTTTGAATACAAAGTCTGTATTTTAATGATTTTCCCTGTCACCATCTATCCTCCAACACTCCAAAACTGTCATTTGAGCCAAGAAAACCATCACTGTGCACAATTCTGTTTTGTGAAATTGATGAATAAGTCCCACAGTGGTTACTGTTTGTGTTATCAGCCCAAAGCTTCACACGCAATAGCATTTATGGCTGGACACAGTAACGACATTCTACCACTTAAAAATAATAACAATCTGAATTATGATGATGGTGATTCCATTGGCTCCTCTTCCTCTACGTCTCCTTTTCTATCTCTTTTTCGTTGCGTCCTTTGATGTGTAAGGATGCATGACTAGTTCTCTTCCCCTGTGTCTCTAAGAAAATATTCAGGACACTTAACCCAATTACACGCTCTCTGACTTTGAAACAGAGATGCAGCCCATGAAGAAAGTTTAATAAATCAAGTTAAATGCTCAGAAAGTCTCAGTCTCTGGCCACAAAATACCTTGACTCAAAGGGGAAGTGAATCACAGTGACATTGCACTT
Source organism: Serranus cabrilla (assembly GCA_903364295.1). Lineage (NCBI taxonomy): Eukaryota > Metazoa > Chordata > Actinopteri > Perciformes > Serranidae > Serranus > Serranus cabrilla. Next base: position 83,345 of record CAFUXE010000537.1, read on the forward strand.
TAGAAACGTTGTGGATACCTATCACCCACTGTGATTTGATTCATGCTAGTCTGCTCGCAGTACTTTAAGACCAGGAAGTAAACTATAGACAAATTAACAAAACCTTATAAACATCGTCTGACAGCAAAGAAGTACATTTTAGAATATTATATTATTTCTTCTGCAAATCTATCACTGTCTAGTATCTGTCCCGGTCATAAAATAAACAAGATGACATGGCTTTCCCAAAGACAGTGGTCAGTATGTACCAGGTGCTGTGATGCAGAAGAAATAAACTGACCATCATGATGCACACACATCCATCACTGAGTACAAATGATATCCACCCTGAGTAAGCGCTGGAGGCTTCACCACTGTGGAGCAGTTTGCTGCAAAGTCCACAAAGAAAAGTTATGTAGCTCTGTGTTGATCCCTTATGTTTTGCCAATTCCAATTTTCTATGAAAAAACTCTCAAGTTTGAACTCGGCTCAACTCTGTTTCAATAAAGCTCACACCCAACAGTGATCTCCTGTCAAAAAAACAAAACACTAAATAAATACCTCTGGTCTGCAGCGGGTCTGTATTGTATTACACTTCGTCTAATTTATTCATTTCATCCAATTAGGCCCTCAAACCCCTGGTGTTCCTCAAAATATGTGTCTTTGACAATGTTATGGTGTCAAAATGATAAAAACCATTGGGTTTCTAATGTTTTCCTCTTAAACGTTCATATAGTTGCAAGACACCCAAGGTATGTAAGAGTTACATTTTTATTCATGGTATGCTGAATGCAAGTTTGTTTGCAAGTCTGGTTTAAAATGGTAAATTCTTTGGACTATTGGGCTCTCTGAACAATGGGACATCTGAACAGTAGTATGGTGCTACATCACCTAGAAATAAGGTTAAGTGCATAGAGGCACTTTTCAGAATGATGCAGCTAACTCAGATGACATGAGCTCTGAATGTGACAGTCATGATACCTTCCTATTATGGGTCCCAAGTGAGTTTAAGACTGACAGAGGAACACTGATAAAGTTACCTCGACTCCCTCAACTTTGCTGCTATAAATGCCAAATTTCCAGCATGGAAAGCCAAAATATCTAGCGACCTTGGCCCTCAGCTGCTGTGTCCATGCCATGGCTGAAGAAAAGGAAAGAGGTGCCACGATTTCCACATGCTAAAATCTTCAATTAATCTAGAAACAAAATCACTCATGCTGTGAAACTCTGAGAAACCAAGCAAGAGACTGTGATTTATGATTATTATGCTAACTTGTGTAGGTTTGGTATGAGCCAGTCAATGAGAAGTTGCAGTAGGCTTTAGTACAATATACACATGAAATATAACAAGCTATGTTGGATTGTAGGCTATTAAAAACATATAAATGCCTTCAAACTTTTACAACCAACATATGTTTGATTACAGCACCCATGAGTTTAAGGGTTAATGTCATACTATAACCATTTATTAGTGGGTGAGAAAGTTTATTCAAATTTGCTGACTTTGATAAATGCCTATTGCTTCCAACATTTTTCCATGTCGGGTGTTGAGGGATGTTGTGGGAATATGTAAATGAGCACAGGCACCAAATGCAGTGTAGTGGTGAGACAGTGATGCACAATTTAAGACGGATGCCATTGTGTATGAGGCTTTGGGAAATGTCATTGATGCCACTGGCTGCATACCATCAGACGAATATCTCAGGAATGAGGAATTCCATGTATTTGAACAAAAATACTTTCTTTCTTTCTCTCTGTCTTTCTTTTGGAATGCCTTAAAATGCATTTTGATGTTTGAAAAAACAACTGCGGTCACAATGAAAATGTAATTTATTTCCACCACGGTTTAGCTGGACTTGATGAATAATGCATTTGCTTTATGTTCAAATTTTTAAAAACAAGTCATATCAAGTTATATCAAGTCTGACTAAGCCCTTTTGTCAAAAAGCCACTAATGATCATAGTTAATGATGCAGCTAAGGCTGGGGGGTCAGATCATTCCCGGAAAACAGCATTTTGTTGCTAATTAGTTGGACGGGCAAATTAAAAGGCAGAAACAGAAGCGTGAGGTTCGGGAAATGGTGGTAACCCGCCTGTGTTTACATCATGATCAAGTCTGACCAACGGATTAGCAACTTCCTGCAGAGATTGTAGGAGTGGGTGGTCATAGAGAGAGACAGACAGTGTGTGCGCATCTGTGCACTCCTGTATAAGCACGAGCATGAGTGATAGAGAGACTGAGGGAGATTCAACTACCAGCTGGAGCTGTTGGTGGTGAGTGGAGGCTTTAGAGACTTCTTCCAACACAATGGAGATGCAAATTTTAACGGACATGTACTTATTTACGATTTGTCCACAGAAGTTGAATGCTAAAAAGCATGTCGAAATGCACCAATATTAAGGGAAAAATAGAAGTGTCAGATCCTATTAGGGGGGTGTAAGTGGTTAGCACTTTTGCATCACAACAAGAGGGTGTGGGTTCTCTCCGGGTAGGTAGAGAAGTGTAAAAGGTGAAGGCAGAGCAGAAAAAAATGACAGAAGAAGAGCTTGTGAAGCTACCAAGAAAAGAATCATGACTGCCAATGTTTGCAAAACTCTAGAAAAGAGGCAGCCTTGCAGAGCAGGCTACAACAGGGACCAGATGGCAGAACTCATCACAGAATCCAACTCCATGACAAAAGAGCAGGGAGTTGGTGGACCTAGACCGTGAAATTGAGAAGAGAACAGCAGAGCCACGCCCTGTGTCTTGTGGACAGTTTGGGTGATTTTACAATGTCAGGCGGTCGGGCTTTGGTCTCCTGACCCCTCTATCCACTGATTCGTCTTGTTAAAAATGTCATGCGATCCACTCGTGCTTGACTTAAAAAATGGTGCAAGAACCTCGAAATAACATTCATATGAACCCTTACTTTTTAAAGGCTTCTACCATCTTCATTTGCACAAAGTGGAAATAAACAAATATGCCATTGTGTCAACCTGACAAAACATTCATATAATACCAATAAAACCATTGTAACACATTTTACATGCAACTGTGGCTCTATGAACTTGCTGCAAAGACAAACAGAGATAATGTCAGCGGGAATCATTTTAATAGTGAGGTAAGTGGGTGCATTTGCTACATATAAACAACCTACTTGGCAGAATGCATGAAAACCTTCTCTTTTTTCAGTTGTGCACTCTGTGTTACTGTTTGTGTGTTTGCATGTGTGCGGTGCAGTATTACAAACCATTAAATAGATCTGGATGGGAGCCTAGTCCACTATATGTGGCCATGAGAGAAAGAGAGCCAGGGCAGAGATGATGGGAGGGGTAATGTGAGGGATTACAGACACTGGGCATTGGGACAGTGTGTGGGTAACGTTGGCTTCTGTGCAACATTTGACAAAATAGCTCAATTTCTTTTTCGAAAACATGACCAAGCTGGTTCATGTGTTACAAGTAGTCTTTCTATTCAATTCAGCTATTTACAGACCATTTCTTTTTTTAATATGGGACACTTTTGGTGTCTGGCTGCCGATAGGTAATATGTTTCTATGAGAAGATTGATACCACTCTTACACATGAGGGGGCAACTGATTTTAACTCTTCAGAAATTCATAAAAGAAAAACATATTACAATGTCTACATAACAACAATAGCTGTGAAGCAGAAGTAACTATTTCCTCTACCCTCAGTCTTTTCTGTGTCCCACTAATTCATTTTCATGTCATGTAAGCCATGTTCACACATTTGTATGAGCTGCTATGGCACTGAAAATACACTGGCACTCCTCTGTGGATTACTCCCACAGTTCCTACCAGCCAAGCATTTCCTCACTACATGGAATCGAAACAATAAGTCGATCTTATGGTCATTTTATTGCAGCCACAATCTGTCAACTGGTCATTCAATCAATTCTGCATTAACGGCTCTGGAGAGTCTGCTTTGGTCAACATCCGTATGAGCAGTATTTGTGTTGTGTCATCTGCACAAAATGGCAATGCCATTTGAAAGAGCAGAATATTTGCCATTATTGTGTTCTGTAAAACCTACTCCACTCACACAGAGCAAGTACACACTTTTTTCTCCTGGCTGCTGCTCTCTGTGTGTATTTAAACAGACTCGAGTGCTCTGCCATGATTGCTTAATGGTGATGAATTTGTGCAATAATACACAACAAGGCCCTCAGAGGACTGGCCTTCACTACCAACAATACAGCGACTCACACTGGTTCCATACAGTTTAATGGGGTGAGGAGACTGTAACCACACTGTGTATACAACCC
>CAFUXE010000537.1:100247-126446 GCA_903364295.1 Serranus cabrilla
TTGTACTATACTACAGAATACAAAACAGTATACTGACTTTGACTACCTACAAACCTGCAAACCTAAACCTCATCACAATATTTTTTCTCTGTTCATTGCCTCTTAAGCTATGGATTTATTATAATTTTTTTTCTTTCTTTGACATTAATCCCCCAGGCCTCTGAGGTTAAGGTTATCAGGATTATGAGCCTCATTGGCTGGCCTCTCCTCAATACAACATTGCCATACAATGAACCTGCATCGTGACTTACATTTCGAGGGAAATACATTTTCTACTTTTGTTTTAGAGCAGCATTTCCCAAACCCGTCCTGGAGAATCTCTTAGCCTGCATGTTTTACATCTCCCCCTGCTCCAACACAGCTGATTCAAATGATCAGCTTTTTATCAAGCAACTTCAGGAGCTCATAACAAGTTTATCATTTGAATCAGCTGTGCTGCAGCAGGGAATGATCGAAAACATGCAGGAAAAGAAGTCCTCCAGGCCATGTTTGGGAAATGATGTTTTGGACACACAAAAACATTCATACAAGGCAGTGCACGGAGGAGCGTGAGGTGGATGGAAGTGTCGAACAATCACATGACTTTCAACCACAAAACAGCAACAGTAATTTATTTCAACATACAGTATGTATGCCAGTCAAGAGGGTTACAAACATACTTATTTTAATATAAGTCATGAGCTTTTACTCAACCTAGACAAGTAGTTTTGTATCAATTCACAACATTAACCACATGTTTTAAACTGCTACAGTAATCCCAGAAATAAAAACATTTGAAATATCCGCAGTATCTGTGCATCTCGACACATGGTTAAGGTAAGGAACAAAATCACTTGGTTATGCTTATGATTTTTTGTTTCTTTCAATTCTTCCTGCATTGGCACCAAACATTTCTATTCGACTTGAATTATAAGGTTAGGAAACATCCATTATGGACATAATTCCAAGATTAATAGTTGCCTGCCATGATCTTAAGGTACCTTAACTGACATGGGTTGTAATAACCATCACAAGCTTGTGGCAACATGGTACAGTTTGGAGAAGTCAAATCCAGCACCAACACCAGTGCTAGTCCTGACCTTAAACTGGCCTTAATCCTTACTTTAAGCCTTCGCTGTTGCTCAAAATCAAGCCCTCCTTAAAGTAATAACTGATGTGCTGAGCAAAGAAGTAGTGGGTAGCAGTGTGGAAATCATTTCACTGTGCAGAGAAACCTAACAATGTTATAATTCATTGGCGAGTGGAATCAAACCCTTATGTCATCTGTGCATATGGTCTGTTCCTCCTCCCTCTCTCTGCCTTGTCCTTTATCTTTAACTGTGTATAATCCATATGTCATAACTCATAAGTCCTCTTGCCATGTAACCTTTTTCCTTCTGTCTCTTTCTCTCTTTCTAACCTGTGTGTCATACATACATACATACATATATATGTTCCTGGCAGGCACACAGGTTCAAATAATCTAAATGGTAAGTCTTAAGAGCCGCAAATGTAATTTTCACATACACACACACGCACATGCACACACACCTCCCCTCTCTGTGGTCTCTGAATAGCGTTCATTGCCGAGAACACAGGAAGTTTGGATGTAAACCAAAGCGGGAATATGGGCCACATCTTAGCATGAGGTCACCGTTTGGTTTTACTCACTCTGGCTGTGATAACGGGCACAAAGCGGAGACACTGCAGGTAAACATTGTGTTTGATGATCAAAGCACTGAGAGCTGGTCGTGTTATGCTGTGGGACGTGTAAGAAATATAAATGTAAGAATCCAGATGACAGCTTTTTGAATGTGAACATTGTGTGTGAATAAACTACGTTTGTCATTTACCAAATGCTCATTACATATATGTGGACGTGTTAAACTACAGGAATTCTGATCTGATGCACTTGAAGCCGTGAGGAATACAGCTGAATGTGTATCCTCACCTCAGACACTACTTCATGTATTTTTCTTATAGATTTCCAAATGTCTTGTCACTTACAGTCCTTGGACTGTATGACTAAACTGCTCTGAAACAGCTGCTTGGGATTTGTTTAACATAGAAAAAGGTCTGTGACCCCTAACAATCATTCATTATTCTCTTTAAAGAACACAACTGTCAAAACGGGGAACTGAAAAGTTTACTGGTCGCAGATACACGATCCTATGGGACACACTATATTCCTGCTTGGCATGTTGTTGTAGTCTCAGTGTTGAATCAGCCAATGATGAACGTGAATGTTGGACCAAAAAACTGACTTCGCTACCAAGGGAATATTGCATCATACTGTGGCCCATTTAGTTTAAAAAGAGAGTCTGTTAAATGGCTTTTCCATGGACACACAAACACAGGTGTAAAATATACACTGTCATCATTGTATATATGCTACGCCATGGACTTTACATTGAAGTCTGTGCAGTTTTTATTGTCTGTGAGTATTCAAGGTAAGCTATAAACACCAAAGGTAGATGGTTTATTTCGCCATGTCAACATGAACAAGCCATGCCAGTTGGCCTTCAGCAGGGCATGGGAAAAAGGACTGCATGACTGTTTGGGTTCTACACAACAGCCTCAAGGCTTTGTTTTTTAAACAGCACCAATAACATGGTAACCACATTGTGAGAAACATTTTACAATCTCCTACGTTCCATGAATCCATAAATATTAAATATAATGTCATGTACGTAAAATGTAATAATGCCTGTAGCTCTAGCACAATACTCTGGCATCTGGGCCTACTTCTTCTATATATAGAGAACCTAAATTGTACACTACAAGCAGCTAGACTGGTACACTAGATCCCTTATGATATTTGATCCAGTGGTGAACCCACAGGAAGGTGCCCTCACCACGTTCAGCCCAGCAGGGCCCCTGTGGGTCATATTTTTGACCACCAGGCGCTCGCTTCTCAGCTCCCCCTCTGTGCCGGGAGCAGAAGGAGGCCCGGGAAGGCTTTAATAAGATTACACTGTAAGTAAACTCTCAAAGAACTGCCGCACATGTGGGAGATTCAGGTGTCTGTGTTGTTAATCCAATACCATCGACAGGTGTCTCATGCAAACTGTGGACATGTTCAGGACTTATTTTAAATAAAAGTTATCTCAAAAACATGACACCACTATAGATACTCCCATGTCTATTGCTCACTCTATTCTTTTCTGTCTCATGACATAAAACATTTTGGCCAAATTCAGTGACCTTTTAAGCAACATTTTCCATCTTCAAGGTGTGGCTACTTATTATTTGACTGTGATTTGAACAGATTGTTTGACCCGGCCATGTCTTCCCTCACTTCAGACTAAACATTGTTAATGAGTCTCTCATGACTCATCCTTTTGAGTTCTCCATTCTGGCAGGCTAATGAGAACATCAGGCTGACCTTTTGACCTTACAAACAAAAGAGTTTTTCTTAGTGTGCAAGGAACACAAATCAAGAAATGACCATTTGAAATAGAGATTTCAAAGGTATCATAATCGATAAAAGAATCAAGGAGACCACAAATACATGGGACTACTCTATATAAAATGGACCAAAGTCAAGTTGTGAACACAAATATTGTGAAGAACTGCTATATTTTAATGGACTTGCTCATTTCTACTAAATTATAAAATGTTAGTAATCCAGGCTCTTGATGGAATTAAAGGTGTTCATTACCTTGTTCATTCATTACCGGAGACAATTGTTAAAGGGGAGGTGTTGCTTTTCCACTTAGGCTTTACTCAACTCAATTAGCCGTTCTTTGGTTTTCCATAAGCAAAAGTTTTTAATAGCACCTGGTAATTTCTTGATACCACATCAGTTGAGGTTACAGGCCAGCTGGACTGACACTAGAAGGTTCAGTTGCATCACTTAAGACCCTGAATAGTCTGAAAGAATCGTCACTGGTGTGACACGGGACATCCTGCACAAGGCCGTTATTTTAACATAACCAAGCTACCATCAATCGTTATTTAATAGCATTTTGTATTCAATCAACCCAGATAAAAAAAAAATGGCAGCACAGAACACGACGCCATACAACTGAGAAAGTGCAATGATGCTATGGCGATCAGCTTCTGCCACGAGTACTAACCGCAGGTGAGGTGAGTCACTCAAGCAGTCACACAAAGCAGTGGAATCAAGACAGCTATAGATATCGCTCCTTTAAAATGAATTCTAATGACATTCCTATATGTTTCCTCCCCAGAATCCACCCTCTGAGTAAATGTACCAGAGACAGCACAAGCCAGAGAGACGGAGTGAGCGAGTGTCAGAGGTGGACAGTCTGCCAGGCAGCCAGCCATGCGATCATCCAGACAGCCAGACAGACAACATGCCCTGTTACTGTTCACCCTCCAGGTGAAAGAGGTCAGTGGCTCACTCCTGTTAGTGTGTGCTTCACAGGGAGAAAAAATAACTGAGTGAGAGCATTTGGAGGATTGTGCTGCTGACTGAGCAACAGACAGTACAATGTTGTGACAGGGGTCCATGTTGTCTGTCTGAAGATCCATCCTTCACACAGTCCAAAAACATTTTGTTCGCACTCTAAGCTAAAAAATTCTCAAAACCTTATTTCATGGACCTGAAGTATTTCACACATGTTAAACTCTGTCTGCCCCAGGGCCTATAAAAACATTGGTGTGATTTCTCCTTAGTTATGTTGTTAGAAGGTGTGTCTGTGTGACCTTTTATTCTCAAAGCAACAGTCTGTGAGAGTGAAAAACTCTGAGGAAAGAATTTTGAAATACTTTTCACAAGTTATAGCAGCAGCAGGAGCCACATGTAGCACTTCACTGCAGCAGATGTTGATTGCTTTAAGCTAAAGCGCAAATGCTTGGTAGATGAAGAGTCTTTACACTTTGAGGAGTGAGCATCCTTCCAGGGTTTATAGTCTGAGAGCTTTTGGCTCCTGACTGAAATGTTGACAGTATGTGTCTACTCAAAGGAAACACCTGCATGGTGTCTATGAGGGCCTCAGGGGCCACAGATGCCTTTGAAGTAATGGAAACTCATACACAGCCGCACACAGAAACATATACAGACTTTAACTCAAGGCTTATCCTAACACTTACCACAAAGGACTTAGACAAGTTCTCAAAAGTAGTATTTGTATTGTCCTACTGTGAACTTCTGGACCTCACAAATGGTTAAAAGTTGAAGCAGCATGTGTGCATATAGCACACACACTGGATATACATGTACTTATGCAAACACCACCACCAACCACAGAGACACTCACACCAGAGAGTGCAATAGTTTATAAGGAAAAAATATTAAAAAATAATGATTCCATATTAAGGAAATAGTTTGATATTTGGGAAAATAGGCTCATTAGTTTTCTTGCCAACAGTTAGAAAAAAATGATGCAACTCGCTGCTGTCAGCAGCTGGTAAACATAAAGACAGGAAACAGCTGGTCTGACACATCCTAAAGGTGACAACATCCGCCTACCAGCACCTATAAAACGTACTCATTAATGCTATATCACATTGGTTTAATTAATAAGCCTATTTTCCAGAACATCAAACTATTCCTCAAGACATAAATTAAAAAACCTCCGGATGTGCACCTGGTCATTTCTTTTTCTTGATAACTTAGTAGAACATAAATAAATAATTCACCATCATTGGATGTTTCACCATATTGTTGCTTTAACACATGAAATCATGGTCAATATAATTTGGGTTTTGAGGTGAAGGTGAACCGCTGAATCCTTTTTATAGGCATTTTATACATCAGAACAGTAAGCTGTCTGTTGTCTGCTGTACCACCTTCAAACACCTTTTCATATCTCATTAAGTCTTTCTTTATCACTCCTCTCCTCCTTTCTCATATCCTCTCCTCAGGGTCATTGGGTCAGTAAACACTACTTTCAATTTGTCTTCAAATCTACCAAAACACACTTCAAAGCCTGAATGATAAATGATAAGAACTCAGTAAACACTTCTCCTCCATTTGTCTTAGTTCAAAAACTGCAGACTTCCTCATATATAAATCTGAAGAAGAGTTAATAAATACTTTGTATTTACCTTTTTGACCTCATAAGCAAAGGGGTTTTCCAAGAAGAGATACGGCAGACAATCATTCTCTTTTTGACACTAATATTTACAATAGCCTCTCTAAAGAGTTTATGAAGTGATAATTCATCACGTCCAATACTGATACTAAACAACAGGCTTCCTGACTTTAACATTTCTTTATGAGCAGTTCAGGTTAAATAGGTTTTAAGATGATGCGCAACAGATGTGAATTGATCATTACTATAGAGTATAAAGAAACTGCATGAAATATGTAAAATATGTCAATTAATAAAACATTACAAGCTTATCATGATTACATCATAAGAGCCATGAATAATGAAATAAGTTAAAGCTGCCCTTTTCACAGCTGACTTTCAATTCAGAACATCCTTCTTTCTTTGCAATATTGTTTGACTTAATTTGAAACACACATCTGGTTATTGTATTAGAATATAGAGAAAGTCATTTTTCAAATTTGGATTTAATAATGAAAGTTACCAGATCTTACTGATCCATCTGGTGTGTGCCTTGCCGAAGGGAACTCCAGAAAGGAGCTGGAGGGAGAAGGAAAGACCTGGTGTTCGGTCACATACACAGACTTTTTCTGCCTTTCCTGGAATTTAAGCCGGCTATATTCCACGTAAATGTCTCCTCTACTAATCATTTGGCTACTGCTGCCCCCAAAAGCATTTCAGTAGTTTGTTGCCATCCTGTGATTCAGCCATTAAAGGGAAGCCAGAAAACCAGCTGGGATCTGCAGACTCTTTGTAAAAGATCAAGGTTTTCCATGAGCTCACCAGCCTTTCCAGGATATGTTTGAAGCAAAAGCCATTACATACAGGACCTGATGTCAACCTCCTCCTAACACCACACAAGTTCCACTGTCCCGCTTGCAACCATTATACTGTCATGTCAAAGTCTGGACAAAGTAAAAACAATCTAGTATTTATCGAACTCTCATTCAACAATTGGGTGTTGTTTAGTTTTTTGTGTTGTGTTTTTTCACTGAGTAACACAGGCCTTTGATCAGACTTAAGCAGCTCACAGACCTCTGGTGTTAAAATAGGTTAATAATTCAAACTGTTCCACAAATGCAGTAAAATCTTTATTTAAGCCCCAATGGAAACACAGCCTCTATGCCTGCGTTTAACACGGCTTCAGCTGAGTGTGTTAAAGGCCATATCATATTTTATAGGTTTGACCAGCGAGGGGATTTGGTGTGTGCATTGTTTGTATGCTTTAACTTACATCATTTCCACTGGCTTAAGAAAGGTTGCGTGTGCTCCTCAGGAGGACCAAACATCCGTATGTTGATTTGGAGATATGCATTAGCACACTTGTGTTTATGTGTGTGAGTGTTCATGTGTTTGTATCTGAGCATGGGGCTGTGTGAGTGTGTGTTTTTGAACCTGGGTAGCCTCAGACAAAGGGGCCCCAAGAGAGAACTCTTGATAAAACATGGGTGGGAACTACAGATGACATATTTTCTTACCCTCTTGGTTGTCTTTTTGACAGTCCCACTAAATCTAACTATGACAGTGCATTAAAGGTTGTGATCTGATTAGTAAACAAAATCTAAATGACAGTCTTATTAGTACTTTGAGGAACTGCCACAAATTCTGTGACAGTGTGTCAGTGAAAACCAACGACTGTATATAAGAAGTGGATGTAGGCGCTATGATATCACTCACTGGTTTGTTGACTATAGTCCTGAAGCCTAAAGTTTGGCATTTTGGCCATCACTGTTTTTTTGGAGCCAGAAGTGACGTATTTGGATGAATGGCTGGAGCCAACTTGTTGCCTAACTGGCTTGGTTAGCAAAGTGCAAAATAACGTTAATGAACTGAAAAAAATACTGTCAAAGACAAAAACATCCAAAACCCAAAGATTACCAGTTATCAGATCTTGCTGGACCTGTCAGCAGCCTTTGACATGGTGAACCACTACATCCTCTTTTTAATCCCATCTAAACTAGGCATATCAGGTATAGTGCTACTTTGGTTTGAGTCCTACATGACAGGGAAATTGCTCAAATTAGCATGGCAAGGAAAGGAGTCCATGCCTTACTTTCTTTCCACAGGTGTTCCCCTAGGATATATGTTTGGACCCCCTCCTTTAGTCTGTTTTTTTTTCCATTACTATGCTGATGATACCCAGCTACCCAACCTGTCAGTTATATAGTACACACCGGGACTTCCCAGTTATTTAACAGACACTGGTCATCTCTCGCTTTGGCTGGTAACATATTTCAGGCGGCTGCCAACATGCACAGTACTAAGTAGTTCAAAATGGTACTAATGGTGTCTGGTTTTCAGTCAACCAAAAACAGCTTATGTCACTTCTCCCTCCATTATGCTCCACTGACTCCCTGTCTCTGCTTGCACTAATGCTTAACTATATGACAACAAGCAAAACATCCAATAACCTGAACTAACTCATTCAGATATATAAACATTTTTATTACTACCAATTGCAAGACGGATAATTTCAATCTAAACTCTTATCTACTTTGGATCAGATTGTACCTCTTTCCTCTGGAAATAAACTAAAAACACAATTTCCCACTCAACATAATACCAGCTTTAAAACCACAGTGGCAGTCCAAGACTTCAGCTTCAAAAGACCATCAAATTGACCCATAACTCCTCCTGAGACAAACACGCCTCAAATGTTTGTATATGTGCACCACATGAAGCATGGAGCTGTAATGTTATTGCCTCCGCCAAGGGCCAGGGAAGAGGTTATGTGATCGCTAGCGTTTGTCTGTCTGTCTGTGTGTCCGTGTACAAAATAAGTCATAAAGTACTGCACCGATTTGGATGAAATCTTTGTGATTGGATTTTGGTGGTGATCGGTGATCTGAACACCATCTGGAATTTATATTGTGAATTTATTGTTGTTGTATCGCATCAGTGCCGCCATCTAGTGGATGAAATATTTCAATGCCACCAATCTCATGGCGCATCGTCCACACTGTCTCATTCTATCCAGACTTAATATCCGTCTGAAGATTAAGTCTCTTCAGACGCTCTACAAGTGCTTTTCTAGTTTACTCTGCACTAGCCACATAACAAAAAATAAAACTGGAGGATCGGTGCTTTAACAACAACACACACATATGCTCGTGTGCTGACACTCGAGGCATGAGAAGTTAACCTTCACCAAAAACAGAGAGTTGAAGTGCTGCTACGTAATGCTGTAATCAGTAGAAGGAATTTGACACAAGGTTATGTCAACCACTCAGAAAAGCAGACAGTAATATCCAACAGCATGTGAGGAGGTGAGATTTCTTCTAATGACCAAATTAGGCTTGAGTAGATCCTGAGAGTATATGGAAATAAAGTGTTGTTGTTGTGACTACAGTATTTCTGTTATTCCAATTCATGTTATCATCTCGATGAATTAATCTGTGGGAACTCAGGGGTGACCTCCACATTTCTTACAAAGCCTATTTTAGTTTTCTGTTGTTACATTGTGGGAAACAATCTGCACCCAGACGAGCGGCAAAAATTCAGACACACTTTTAAGAAAAGGCGATGTCTGTTAAAACAGAATGTTTTAGCCATGTACAGTAGCACAGAGAGACTGGAAATAACACTGGAGTCATATTAAGCTCCTGCAGTCTGAAGTGTCATGCAAGTAGATGTATGATGGGAGGCTAGGCATAGCTAGCCAAAGCTTCACTTGTTTTTCTCATCTCCAGGGGAGGACCAGTGACTCGAGAATATGAGAGCACCTTTAACCTCCTAACCCTGCCACACCTCAGTCCCTCAGCTCAGCGGACTCCCCACAGCATGATCACACACAGGCGGCACGCACTGTAACGTTAAGCCAAGAGCAACAATTGTACATGGATAAATCTAAAAAAGATTCAAAGAGGAAAGTATTGTAAAATGATTTTTCCTTCACTTGCCCTAACCCTGAGCTCTTTTTAATTCTCCCCGTGCACACACACACATACACACACCCACACACACACATACACACACCCACACACACACGCTCTCACACATTTGATGCATTACGTTCACCAGACATCAGCAGTGGTCAGGTGGTGTCAGCGAGCAGGAAGTAGGTGAGCTCATCCAGGAAAATCCTACTGCAACAGGTTGACGTAACAGAAATAAACATTAAGGTTTCTGCTTATGATGAAAGGCATTTTTGTAGCACTTGACAGAATCAAACTGACAAATTCAATCAAATTATCTCCTTACCCAAACTACAATAAACTAGAATGAAGAAAAACAACAGCTCTTAAAAAGTTATTATTAAGAATCATATCACATGAAGAATCCCTGGTAGCCTCGGGATTTAAAGATATCCTCCTTCGAAGAAGTGATGCTCTTGTGTTTTCCTGGGACTTTGAGAAATGTAACCATGGCAGCAATGTATTTGTTATGGCAGTGCTGGGTCCAAACCATCAGCAAAACACAGAAAATGAAGAGAGACACAGGGAGAAAGAAGAGACAGAGGCGTTTAAATGGATGGCTGAGGGTTGCTCCAGTGTCAAACACCTACAAGAAGCGGAGATGAGTTAAGCTGATGACGCCTCCACATAACCTTACCATAACCTTACTGTGAAAAATTAGATAAGAAATGTTAGCAGGTGATTTTTTTATTTGACTCACTCAAAACAGACTCTTTACTTGAATAACTTAGGTCTGTCTGCACAAAGCCTGACTCGCCAGATGGTTTCTTACACAGCACCATCTGAGGAGCTGTCATTGGAAAATGTTTGGGAAGGGCAGATACTTCAGCCGGTGATTGGATGAACTATAACTGTCTGTCACAGGCCATTGAACCGGATTGGGAAAAAGTGGAAATATGTTTTTCAACTTTAGTGCCAGTCTTTCCTCTTGTTTTGGTGAAGAAAACTCTCAAATTATGATATTATTTATGCTTTTGCAGCATCTACTGTAACAGTCACCTCTCTGTGACATCACACACACCTAACCCCTCCCCTCAGCTCCTTACAGGACACTGATTAGTCGATCAACTGGTCAAAAAAATGCATTACTTGAAGCCTGACTAAATGGATTCAATTCATTCATGGATATGTCATACTGCAATTCTTATCTACAGGTATCACAAGATTTCAGCTGCTTTGCAGGTTAAGTCTAGGAGTCCAAACCCAACAATTGTCCAATAAGCTTTGAACAATAAGTTAGTGCCACCATGACAAAGTGATGCATCAAGAAGGTGCTGTGAACCAAATTCAGAGTATATCTATGGTTCAGAGCCTTAGCCGGGATTTTGTTCTCATTCCCTACCCGTACAGACACTATGTGACTAATGAAGACTGACATGCACATGCTGGTAACACAAATAAGACCAAAGAAGCTGAGATTCAACGACACATGAATGGAGTGTGACTTCATTCACTCTCTTCACAGCAAATATTTGTTAGCTGGGATATTAATGTTCTGTATGTCATTTACAGCACCCTTAACAAGTACTCAATGGTTTTAAATTTTGAACAGAAACAGATGTTCCTTTTAACATTAATTGTAATCACTTTGGTGATGAAGAGGAACCTTGCAGATCATCTCTGGACATTGTTCATTGTGCATAAAGAACATAAACCTTGTTATTGACGAGGACTGTCCAGTGACCTGCCCACTGTGTGGCAACACCTACAGTATGTTTTTGTTGCTCAAGGTCTTGGATCTGTACTCTGTGGTCTGTTTCATGACCCCACACTACACTTGTGTGTGCGTGCGTGTGATTGACTTCAGGGGGTTTACGGAGAAGAAAGGGTGGGAATGTTTTGATCGTTGTCATGGCAATAAATGAAGATGTGCGTATTGTATGTTGGAAAGGTCCTGATATGTGTGTGTGTGTGTGTGTGTGTGTGTTTGTGTGTGTGAAAGGATTATATTTGCAAATAAATCAATGTATTTGCCTGCTTGCTCTATTGCTGTGTGTGTGTGCGTTCGTCTGTGCACTTATGAACTTGAGGCTGTGTTTTGTGGTGTGCACTTAAGAATGTTTCATGTTTATGTGTGTGCACACAGAGGTTCTGCAGAGGTCCAGATGTGAGGATTTGCTTGTTGGTGACACCCACAATAAATCAAAAGCTTTAACTAATGAACAAATAGAGGAAACAGACTAAGAGTCTAATAAACAGGATCAGACTGAAGAAGAAATTGGTAAAAAGTGTAAGAGGAGACACATAGTTAAACTGGGTAGAAGAAGTGTAGGAGAAATAAAAAGCCATCAGCAGGAGAGGTGACGATAATGGATAAAAGCTGAGAGAGGATGGTAGGGTAAGTGGAGAGTGTCTTCATATAGTTTTCCCTTGAGTGTAGTCTTATTTAGGTTGTGTAATAAAGGACTCATTGAATCAATTATTGAAAAGGCTTGAATAATGACTGATGATAATAAAATGAAGCTGTGGACAGAGGAGGGCCAGCCAATCTATCAATGTCTTCAACAGGCTGAGTAATGTAAAAAGACATTGCATGGAAACAATTGTCCTTTCATTAAACATTGAATGAATAACTCTGGGACCAAGTCTTCATAGATGTATGACTAAAACCGTGTGTAATCACAAAGACAAAAAACTACAAACACATTCTTTTCGACAGATTCATAAAGCTGCATGTGAGCCTGATCCTGTTTGATTAATATCATTTAATGGGAAGACAGATACAAATGCACAGGACTCATTTCTACTCCCACAGTTAAAAAAAGACTTTACGGAGTGCTTCACAATTTAGGATAAAATTTAACTTCCATAAAATTTAGAAACTGGTCGTGGTTATCACAGTTACAGTGATCGACCACTTATGTAGATCAAAAACCTTGTGACAGATTCATTCCTATACAAATACTTTTGAAATTATTCGGTCTTGGTAATCAAGTGCTCCACTTTGGGCCTTTTAATGGCAACATACGGGTACAAAAACAAACTTAAAACTGCAGTAATGCTATACAACCCTGACTCCAAAAAAAGTTGGGATACTGCCTAAAGTGTTCTGGTGGTGCTGGAAATGTTTCTATTTCAGCAGGCACACAGTAGCACAGTATCAAACGGTTCCCTGTTGTTTTTACATTTGGACTGTTCATAAACACCTTGAGAGCAGCCCCTCTTCTGTTTGAGACATTTTAATCAGCTTTAACACAGTGCAGCTACATTCTGACTCATAAACTCCCAGACCACTTCCATCTGGATCATCAGTTTATCATTTGGATTATAGGACAGAGACGGGACATTCAGTGTTCACTCATATTTAGACCCACTGCACACCTCACCATGTGGCAGCTACTCGACACATCTGGCAACGTGACTTATGTGAAGTATCATATGTAGTCAGCTGGTAATATGAACGTTTTGTTTTGTTTGGAAGTGCAGGAATGTGCATTTCGACATCTCTAACATGAGAGCGTATGGATGAATATGTATGCTTTTCTCCATTCACATGATGCATATGTATGTTTGTCATGCTTTGGTCTGATAGTTGATGTGAGGGACACTGGCAGTACAAAACAACTGACCTGTACAGCCACATTCCTCTCCCATCATGACTATTTATACAACAACAGTCCACTCAGGGGATTTAAATATACATATGCAGTCATTTGCACACCTCGCTAAAATTCAAGTCAAGTTGAACATCTGGTCATGGTCTTCTGTCTACATGCTTCCCTGTCACACTTTGCAGGCACCTCACACCTTGCAGTTTGTTTACAACCAAAGGAAAAAGAACATTGCATTTTACTTAATTACCTCCATTCAGTGACTGCCAGATCTGATTTCATGATAAAATCTCATCCTGTCTTTTATTCAGAGATATCTTGAATAGTAAACTCAAGATAAGAAGAATGTTCGGAGAGTGAACTCTGAAGCTATAAAAACATCCTTTCAAAATGCCTGTTGTATGAGTGTTTATCACCATGTACATATAGAAATTTAACATGTAGTGTATGGATTTGAATTGGTCACAGCACATATTTTGTCAGATTTTTGAGTTGAGACATCTTGGAAAACAAATACATAATTACATTACACAAGACATTTTGTATTTGCATGTACTTAATTGTTGTTCATTGTCTTTAATAGCAGTTTCCAAAGTCATATTTTTGCATGTCCTATTACAAAATGGAATATTATGTTAATTTCTTTCACATTAACTGCCAAAACAGCTTGCTATGGCCATTGCAGAAGATATATGCATGGTGTATTAGTACTATTTATAGTCTGAAATTGGGACACAGGATTTTCCCAGACCTATTTGTTCCTTGCCTGTACACACCTGTGGCTCATGACCTCATCAGCTCCCATGACCTGCTGCCTGCATCAGCAGCTGTGCTACATTAGTCTCTTTGGGGGATTCAATAAAAAGTTTTATTTTTGAGAAAAAAATATTGTGAGGCTCCAAACATAGTTTCAGGCTGTTCCGCTGCGGAGAGTCTCTTTTCTGGGATTTCTGGACAACTCCTTGGAAACTTGTCAGCGACACATCCACATACAACAGTTGTGTAATATGCATTTAATTTCCTCCAAATTGGCGTTATTTAATGATTCCTAATGTACCCACTCCTTATGATTTTAATAAAAAAGTCTTTATTGGTCATATATTAAAATGGTGAACAAAGAAAAGGATTAATGATGATGTTTACATTTTGTGAGGGGGGCAGAATAATGACTTCCATTTCCACAGAGTCTCAATTTATACTTTGTTTGCATGTTTCAAAGATAAAAGCAATTGTCAGCACGCCAAGCTGAACCAAGAGATCTATACCACCAGACAAATCTCAGTTCTTATCAGAGTGAGTTTGAAACACTTTCTTTTCTTTAGAAAAGCAGAGAGGACTTGCTTCAGCATGTGAAATTATGCAATATTGCAATCTCGGCCATTTGGTGATTATTAACTGAACAACTTGTGAGGAATTAATATTCAGTTTAAAATGGTAATAAAGTAAATTTATATGCTGAAACGGAACATTAATTCTGAGTTAATTCCTGTTCATTTTGAAAATAACAACCTTTTGTTTCTAAATTTTAATTACAGTGAAAAACGCTTTCTATTTCTGAGCCCTGTTTCACATTATCTGCAGTATGAGGGGATGGGCTTCTGTGAAAGCACACTTTCATTTGTTTGATTGGAATTTCAGTCTTCCCTCCCACAAAACCATACATAATCATCTCCCATTACTATATACTGTACCATATGTGCACACTTAAACTGATCTTCAGAGAATATTCTTTAAAGGCGGTGGTCAGGGATTAAGATGAGTCACAGAAAATGTTTTGGTCTCTTTACACCTAAGCCTGACATGAGATGGAGTTCAGTACCACACAGGTCACAAACCAAATGAAATGTAGCTACTAACATATGGTGTAAAAGATGACAAACCATCTAAACTAAATTAGACGCTGCACAATATAATTCCTGCTGGTGATTTTTTCAGATGGAACCTCTGAATTATTTTGAAATTGTAGAAAATACATAGCTATACAGCATATAGGGTACAGTCATGGACCCTAACCTACATTTCTGTTAAGAATTACCCAACAGCATTGAGTCTTGTCATGCTTATCAGGCAGACAGGATGTTGAGGCTTTTTACTAACTAATGAAATCTGATTTTCTCCAAGAGGGTCCCTCTTCTGTCCACTGCAGCCCTCCATTTGCTGTAGCACAGCACATGTTTCTGATGCACTGATTTTCACGGCCCAGTTTTAGTCAGAGCTTTGTTTAGAAAATAAACCAAACATCAAGTTCCAAAGTGCGCTGCATTATCAACTGGAGGATGCTCTGGGCGCCCTGCCAGCTTGGTGTCCTGGGGCATGTACCAAGTCTGCTTTATCACATCTTGCACCAAATTATTAACTCTGTGGTGATGATCTGTAGAACTATTAAGGTTGTTTATCTCATGACAAGATATACAGCGATGAATGGGTACTGAGAATCTGTACTAAATCGGTACTGGCTGGTACAGACATATTGATAAGCTAATGGTGCTGCTACTGGTATTTATGTGATGCTATTTCATTCTTACATTGGGCATTTTCAAATTCATAACCGTCGTCTAACCCAGGGCTTGACATTGATGCATGCTGACAGCAAGTAAACTTTGTGTTTGGAGAAGACGAAGGCCTCATGCAGATGGCAACTTAAAGTATCAAAAGTAAAATCACTTATTATTGAGAATGGCCCCGTTTCAGAGTACTATGCAATATGTTATTTGATTATAATTTATGATGCAAAAATGTGTTAATCACTTTAATTTTGCAGCTGATAAACATGGAGTTAATTTCAATTACTTTACGTCCTGCTGGGTAGCCTGGTCCAAAATAATACTTAGAAAATAACTTAGATAAAATGTTGTGGAGCAGTAAAAGAAAAAGTCTGGGCTTACTTTGCAAATAGCTCTTTTCATGTCTTCATTTTTTGCACCGAATGGAGAACAACATCAGTATTGATAAACAGTATCAGTATTATAACGATACCAATATCTATATACAGCAATGTGAAGCTTATAGGTGGCATTTAGTGTTATTCAGCAGCAAACAGCATGGCGGCAGTAACATAACATAACAAAAAGCACTCGTTCTCCAACAAAGGGAACAAAGAAGGCTGCAAGCCAGTAAACATGAATGCAAGCAATACAAACACTGAACATTTCAGAGAAATCTGCTTTGAGAATGTTTTATGAGAAAAGGATGCTGTTCACTATAATGTTTGTTAAACCTCAAGGACACAGTGCATTGTAGTGAGTAACACTGAATGTAAACAGACTATATTTGTGTACAGGGCACCTTTAACTGTAGCTGTAAGCTTCTTGTCATGGGATTTATGTAACAGCAGCAAAGATATTCTATCCTTCATACTTTAAAAAAAAATTCAAACAATCATCATATGTCACTGTTTTGGTTCAAATGTTGCTAAATCCTGATTGGTGCACAGCAACATGTGACATCCTTTTTCTGACTGAGTCCCACCCATTGAATCTAGTACAATGAGCACAGAGAAAAGGAGGAAAACCATAAATTAAATAAAAAGTTAAATAACCTGTTCCACAGGGACTTTAGCAGAATATGATGTGCTCCTATAGGATCCCTTAATTCATAATAATAAGATTTTATACACTTTATGCTGTTTGATGCCATACAGCCTTACTGCATTGCAGTATAAACAAACTAATGCTGGTGCCCCGAAAAAGAAACATACAAGCTGCACACTGTGAAAAGCCAAATGTATTTCCCTTCCAAGGATGTGTAATTTATTAAGAATTGCTGGTGGCATTGATGGAGTGATATGGTAATTATATAAAAGTCAGATCCAGTATCAATTGCTCCCAGCTATATGATGCTGTGATGATATGACACAATAGCATCAAAGCCAAAAACAACATCAGATCCAGTTGTTTTCCCCCTAACAACAAAAGAAAGGCACGTCCATCTACAGCCACTGATTTAAATGTTTCTATGGAAGTGTAAGTGTATGAGGCTAAGTGTCATGTGCAGGAGGAGGGTTCTCAAGCACTGAATAAAACAGATGTGTAAACCAAGAATAAAACCAAGGACTGCACAGAAAATAGAACGATATGTTGAATTAATATGTTGAATTTTGTATTCTCTCAATAGTGAGGTTCCCATATATTTACTTGCTATTTGAGGCTTACCAAACAGTGTTGGCTTGTGGTTTCTGAAAATGTCTTTCAGGAAACCACAAGCCAATGCTATTTTGGAAAACTTTTTTTTCCTAATGCAGGAGTATTGCTTCATGAAAAAATATTTAGATTGCAAAGAGTTTTATGTGTTGCAGATTGACATGATGAGCCTGCAGCTTATAGCTCTTACTGAAAGGATGTACATGCATAGGAAGATGACTGATGAGTTTCATGGCTGTCATCAATTAATGAATGAAGTGTGTGGTGACAATGGATACCAAAGTACTGACTACAGTCTTGAAACAGTGACAGTGTAATGAAATATATGACAGGCAAATTTCTCCAACTTTCTAATTAAAGATGGTGAACAGATGCCGCAGCCAGTCAGAGACAGTCACATAATAAAACGTTTGACTCATGAATTACGGCCCTTAACGGTACTAGATGCTCTTTTCTGGAAGGTTTCAGAAAAGTGTGCTGTGAAAAGTTGTCTGTAGTATGGACTTTAGTGCTCTCAATCTAAACATATAGTAGACTACATATGATCCTTTCCATATGAGCACAATTTACACATCTGACATGCCATCCCTTCTCTCCGTAGATAATCAGCAGTTTAAGTAAAGTCATGTCAACAATGGTTGGTTTAATAACTTCAGTTTCATGAGGTAGTGTGTCAATATTAAGCTCACTCTGGTAGAACAACATCTCAATAATCATATCGATCTGTAAGAGACCCAACACTGGTATGGTGTCCCTCGGTCAGTGGAAAACACTGCAGAAAGCCACCGAGAGGTTTTAGTAACAACAATATTATTGCACAATGCACTGTGTAACAAAGTAATTCAATAGAAAGGATGTAAGCCCGGATAAAGTCAGATGAAAGAAAATCAAAAACCAGCAACTAAACAAACAAAGAAACAGTTATCATTCCAACATTGAGACAGAATCTCCAGCTGTTGCTTACAATCCCCATCAGCGACAGAGTTGGCATATTTGTGCACACACTGTACACAACACAAAACAATATATGCACAATTCAAATAGACGGGTTAGTCTGAGAAGAAAAACAGACAGTAAAAGCAGTAAGAGACCGAGAGCAACAGTGAAAGAAGCTTCTCTCTGTCACTGGTCCCCCCCAAAGATCAGATTGCTCAACTGTTTGGACAAGCCCAAAGTCCCCCCACAGACTCACACACAAAGCACCCTCACACAGACACACACTGACTCCATGGGCTCCCCTGACTCTGCTGTGTGGGTGTTCCTGGTCACAGTGACTCACAAGGTGACAGTTACCCGGTGCTGATGACGACTGCTGACGTGTGTATTTCTGTGTCTAAGTGTCTGTGGGAGGTTACCCCAAAGACTCTCGTGTGATGCCAGAACAAGGGTGGATTCAGTGTCTCGCCAGTCGGTGTAATTACCCTGCTGCCAAGGTAGCTTTAAGAACAGAAAGGCCAGACTAGGAACACACTGCAGCAACAATAACTTTTGCAGTGTTATCATTTGTGTAAATAAATGATTTTGATATATTTGGTATGAGGTATTCAATCAGAATTTTATGCTGTAAAAATCTTTTCTACAACGCCCTTGTCAGGTCAAAATGTCCCTATGACCTTATTTGTAACAACTTATGCTAAGGTCTGATTTCCATGTGGACATCAGTGGTCCCCAGAGAATGAATTCCAATATCTTTTCTAATCTAACACCACAATCACCATCTAATTTTTACTATGCAGAGAAAACATACCATTATAGGATGCACATATTGCCATGAGGCAAATGAGCCCTTTCAGCTTAAAAGTCCCACATTGCAAAAGAAGATATTTCCATGCTGCTACAGTCATTCCTCTGCTGCAATAATGGTGCAGAGACTCCGAAAACACAGATGTATACAACTCAGAAACACTGACCAATCAGATCACATCATTTGTGACATACATTCATGCACAAAGACTAGTTGCACGGTGCTCGGTGTGCGTAGCAAAATGCTTATTTTCAAACATGTTCTAGTAGTTACCTAAAACACAAGTACGGAAATGAGCATGAAGCATACCATTTGATGCTCAGAGGATGAACCCTTGAAAATGAAATTTACAGTAAATCCTGTTTGTTTTAATGGCCTGATGGCACTTCCTAGTATTACCACCATGAGACCAAATTAAATGAAAAATGTAACATTAATTTCCCAAACAGCAAGCATAACACTGATGACTTAAAATGGGTACTGAATAATCAAATCATGCACTGAACACGCAACACTCACTGACAGGTTGGCCGACCTGTAAGGACGTATGACGTCACTGTGGGACCAAGTGTTCACCAACTGCAATTAATCTGTGTGACTCCATCATTAAAGTTATTTATTTAACGATTATTCTACTAGAATGACACTGGCATGGCTCTCACTCCACACATTTACATCTCACAGTTGAGTCACTTTTAAATGGATTAATGCCAACTCACTCAAGCAGAACGACTCATTTCTATTTGATATCCACGTAACTGTGTCTGTCCCATCTCATTTCTGTGACAGTTCATAGTGTTTCACTTTGCTGAAGGATCGTGGCCTGATGTAGGTCTTGCTGTTGCCTAATGCTGGCGTCTTCTGCACCATTTTTCTGCATACAGTATTAACAGCTTGAGTGCCATGGGAGACACTTTTTTAAAATCCAACTAAATAGCAACATGTGGGTTATAATATTGTATATAAAACCAACTGAACTCAATTGCAACATACAGCTTAATACTAAACTCTGCAGAGATGGAATTACAAAACATAAAGTTACAATTTCCAAAGTGTATGTGCTGCAAGTGAGAGCTCTGTGCTTGCTTCACTCACCAGGGCTGACATCCGATTCTACATTGGAGTGCTGTAGTTACGCAAACCTGCATTATGGATGAATACAATAACATTTACATTTTTCTTGTAAATTCCCAATGCATACACAACGTTGTGTGACTGAACACAATGAACTGTCAGACGGTCGCAGCTAATTGTTTTGACCTCGGTATAATCGCAGTCGCTCCCACTACATCAGTCTATTTGTCAGCACGTTTCCACGATGATGATTACTCATTTATGATTGGCCCGTGCCTTGGATGGGATGTGTGCCAGGGTTGGCAGTGAAACTGAAGGCGGGCTCACACTGCGTGATGAAGTCATGCTGGTTGAAAGGTTGTTTTTCCAATGTATTTATCTCCCCTTGACACACACATGCACAAGCAAGCATCTGCATACACTGCATGCACATTTTCCCAATAAAACGATTAACACATAAGCATAGATTCAAATGCACTCATACTTACATGAGTAAGCACATGGTTTAGAACTCATCCATGTCATAAAGAAACTTTTCATTAATTTTGACATGTTTAACTGCTCTTAAACAGCTGAAAGTTTTTTTTAAATGGGGAATTCAACACATTAAAAAAGCTGCACATCAGGAAATGTAGACTTATCTATTGACAAGGCTGTCCTCACAGTGGATGAATGCTCCACAAGGGAGCAGTTCTCTCTCTGTCCATTACACAGCTGGTGAACAGTCAGCTGTGGATTTCTCCCACACTGGTCACATCTCACCCATTTGTTCTGTGTCCCATGTGGTTTTAGTGGGACATTAAATCCAGCATTATGGGAGTCTGGCTTGGCGTTAGCACACTGGTTCTTTAGTAGAGCAGCAGAATATCATATATGTACATATGAATGTATTTATCTGCTTTTCTTTCAGTTGCCGTGGTTTCCAATGTTTTTAAAGGGTTTTGGACATTAGTCTTTGCAGCTGATTCTGCAGATTTGCTGATTTGAAAAGAACAGTGTGATACTGTGTTAACTGCTGTGCTCTAGTGAAGTTGGTGACGGATGCTTTTCTGGCAAGTTAGCTTAATGCTAAAATAAGCTAACCACAAACTGGCTGCAAAATGCTGCAAACTGAAGGCTTTAAAACCAAGCACTTCAGTTTACTTTTCAAATTTGGATGTTGATGTTTTCTCACCTAGAAACAGACTATATCACTGAAGATTATTTTATGACTCATGATTACTTCATTGGCTGATATAAGCTGGACTTGCGTCATAGCCGCATGACGCATGTGGACAGTTGACCACCTATCATTTTGTAAAAAACAATGAAGTTGCCTCCTTAAAATACAAATTTTAGGGTCAAGGGTATCTTATTTTGTAATAAGATAAGAGACTTTTAGTTCCATTTCCCAGCAAAAGGATAATTTAATTACATCCTGTATATAGTGGAGATTTACACCTCCTGTTGGTGTTTTCTGTGAAGCCTGTGAGCTGCATCTCAGTGAGCAGTGGTCAGCAAGATAAGACTGCATGTTCTCTCTGTCTCCTCTAGTGGAACAGGAGTGATCACAAGAGGACATGCTTTGGTTTGAGATAAGAAGACCACTCAGACCAATAATAGCAGACAACAAACTATTCCACTGTGCTTAACTGGTGGGCTGTGGAGTGACTTAAGGTTTAAGATTTAATGTGAGAATATAAACAGAAGCAGTTAAATTGTATCTTTTCTGCGGTCTTTAATCCCCTCAGAGTGTGTGTGTGGTTGTTGGTGGGTAAGGGAGGATCACCACCCTGCCTCCTTCTAAAATTACATTACAGACGGAAGTGGATAACACTCACACTCACACACACACATACACACACACACACAGATAGGCAACCATTGTGACTCCGTTCCAACTGGTGATTAGCAGAAGCGGAAACTCACAGGATGTCGGGGTGTCTTTACGTACACACTCCCGTCTCGTGAGCTAATTTTCCAGTGGAAACACTTCCTCTGTACGTCTGTGACCCTTGCTCTGGTGCAGATCAGAAGGAAAATTAAGGGTGGACTACTAGATGGGAAACAATGCACTGCATGTACTGTATTTTTGTGTGTGAGAAGAGGAGAGGAGTAGATTTGGAGCTTGCTCACATACATTTTTGCTCACATCTTATGTGAGAAATGCGTTCTGAGGTGTGATTTAACATTGATTTTGAATAAACATTAATGCAATAAAAACATGGCTGGCTGATACAGTTGTTTCATGTCTGGCATGAATAGTCCTGGGCAGGGAATCTGTGTAGACACACACACACACACACACACCATCATCTCCTTGTTCCCACTGCTTTATTGAGCATCTGGGCTCAATTTCACACTTCAAAAACATTGGGAACAGCACAACCAGCGTTGGCCAGCGCTGTGTGTGTGTGTGTGTTTGTGCATTGGACAGCAGTCATACCATTGGAGGGAGATCTCACTGTTGACGTTTATGGTACCGGGGCCACCGCCAACGATGCCAGGGATGAGAGCTGGCACACGGATATGGAGCAGCTGCAGTGTAGGGGGTGGCCTTGCATTATGTTATGTGTGTGTGTGCGAAAGTGTGTGTTGTGGAGAGCTGGAGGAGGTGGAGGGGAGGGTTGGCTGGCAGATCTGGGAGCCACCAATTCTGAGCAGTCATGCAAATGAACACACACACATCCACAGAAAAAGGGATTTCTTCAGAGAGAAGCAGTACCTGTAACACACACACAAACACCTGGAGCATCCGTGTGACTGGCGCCAATCTAATCTGAGCCATAATCAGAAATACACAAAGAGATAGACTCTGAAGTTTTGTTGCCTCAAGCTAATATGCAGTCTAAGTCTTAACATATGAGTCTAGCTCTGGATCACAGGACTGTTTACTTTAGGATCGACCTTTGCCTGATTTCCCCTTTCATCAGCGCATCAGTGATCCTCATCATTATTTTTAATATTATCTTCATATCCACATCCATTATTCAAAGCCTCACAGTGTTCCTGCTGTACACGTTCATCTCCATCATCTCCCCCTCTGCCACCGTGGTCGTTATCCAAACATCATCCACTCTTACTCTGTCAACATCAGTTTCATCACGGTCCTCTTCTCGTTCACTTAAATTGACCTTTAAAGTTTAAAGCCCTCTTGTAATCAGCTGTGCAGCTCCGGGGGGAAATCCCCTTAAAATTACTACAAGAACTATTCCAAAACTAATCTCACTTTTACTCACAGGAACCTCCTCCCTTTCCTTCACATTCTCTTTCTGGTTCTTTTCTTTCTTCGCTCTCCCCCTCATCCGTCTACTTTCACGGTGATCAACATTATCTCTTGTGTTTTTTGGCTTCTGTCATGCTCTTTATTTGTGTTTGATTCCACAGAACTTGGATATTGAACCAAGGAAAGGAGCTTTTTTACAAATGTTGATATATGCTTGTCAACTTGTCATCACACCACAAACATGGCCAAAGTTCAACTTGCATTAAAATTGTACTGCACCCAAAATGTATCAAAAACTCATCCCTGTAGGATGCAAAGTGATTGTTAGAAGATCTCAGTTTTGCCGTTTATAAACAACAGTGGCTGTTGTCAGCTTAGAGAAATACTAGATGGTAATTTTTTTGTGCATTTGTTAATTTGCAGAGAATAGGAAATTAACATAGATACCACTCTCAAGTCTGTTCTGTAAATATGAAGCTGGAGCCTGACATGAATGTAAAGACTGGGAAAAGTGGAAACCAGCTGACCTTACTCTTTCCAAAGGTAAAAAAACAACAACCTACCAGCACATCTCACAAGTGGTACTACTGTGGCTGAACCAAACCAAGCAAATGAAATAGTCAAACATTACTTCACTCCCACGCCCCAATGTTTCTGATTCCACCAGATACACTGCAAATAAAAATGGTTTTCGGCATTGATACAGAGACAGACGCAAGTTCCAGTGGATGCTGAATAAGTGAAAACAAAATCTGATAGTTCCATATTCTAATATTTCATCTCACTGTTGTGAATTGTCACATTTATCTTGCGAATTAACTTTCTTGCAAAGTATTAGTACATTCCTTATAATCTTACAATCAAGGCATTTCCAGGAATATGGCAATGTAGTATGTATTGATTGTAAGGCAAATAAAAAGATAAAATAAAGTGATTTGCTTGAGAGTACTGCCAAACTGTTCAAGATGTCTATTAAAATGTCTGATCCTCATTTTCAAAAAGTCTGTAATTATTGACATGAGTATAAACTTTGCCTTTGCCATCATACACTATGATAAATCATCAACCTATTTAATTATTGTTTTTTAGGTTAATGAGTCAAACACACACCTCTAATTTTGAATTGTAACTTTGGAAGACACTTGACCCTGAAAGAGTTGGAGAGCCTGAAGGTAGAGAGCTCAAAAAGATGGATCTGAGAACCAGCTGTTGCCTTGAAGCGCACACACACAGACACGCATGCAACAACAGACGGTAATGTATACGCACACACACACACACACACACAAACCTACAGCGTGCATAGTTGTACACGAGTTTTCGTCTTCAGAAGAGAGGAAGTAATCACACAGAAAATTGCAGCCATGAAAGTTAAAGGAGGGATCTGTAGAATCAGGCTGCAGTCATTATGGGTGTAGGATGGAGGGCGTCTGCTCAGGGTTCAGACATGCTTTTT
The DNA here is from genome assembly GCA_903364295.1 of Serranus cabrilla. Classification (NCBI taxonomy): domain Eukaryota; kingdom Metazoa; phylum Chordata; class Actinopteri; order Perciformes; family Serranidae; genus Serranus; species Serranus cabrilla. Next base: position 125,330 of record CAFUXE010000537.1, read on the forward strand.
TACCATTTTACCTGACAAAAGTCAACTAAGTTCACAAGTCACTGAACTTAATGAAATAATTTTGGGTGGGTGGCCTTTTGGGAGAGATTCTTCTTGGAAAAAAGCAATTCAGTTCTTAGAAAATGTGCAAAACACTATTCTGCAGTCAGCGTCACTTAACTTCATGATAGTAATCGCCATAATTGTACACATCCCCTTTGTCTCTTAGCATTACAGTCCACTAACCCAGAAATAGAGTTTATTCACTTATTTAAAATTGTTTCCCAAATGCACAGCAACAACTAGAGTATTATTGAACAATAAACACCAATCAGAAATGATTCACTGAAGCTTATCAAATTAAATCAGTGGCTTAATTTCAAAGGCTCCAAATCCTACTTCAAATGTAATCAAAGGAAAGAGGATCACATACAGAACTTCTGCTATTTGCTCATGGTTTATGGAATGATAGGATAATATACTTTGCATTTTAATTAAAATTACACTTTGAAAATAAAAGACAACAAAACAACCCCCCCCCCCAATAATCTTATGTTTCTCCCTCCTAATCTGGCATTACTTATTTAAAACCTGCTGACCCAGCACTAGTGAACTGCACATTTTTAGTTTCTTAAAGTATATGCATTCATCTCCTAAATTCAGTCTGATGTGCACTGAGGCAGGAATTTCAGGGTGTGTTCATCCTCAGAGACACAGCTTGAAAATTTAAACCTGAAAATTCCTCTCTGACCCAGTTATTTATTGGCCAATACGTTACTAACAACCCTATGTTGATGGAGATACATTTGACAGGAACACTTTTTGAGTTTCAGGTTTACTCTCAAACCAACGCTCGCTGTTGATTCATGTTAAGTTTTGAGATGACATGGATATAGAGCTTCTCCTGTTTGAGGGGGAAACACCAACAAGGCCACCACATGGTTGTTTGGTTCTTTATTTATCACAGCCAGCAGTTGTCTGAACGTCCTTGCACAGTAAATGTTTGTGTCTGTGTGTGTGGCAGAAAATGAAAGGGGGTAAACAGACCCGGCGACCAGCCCAATGGAAAAGCGACTGCTTCCTATCTCATGTCTCGCAGAACGAGATACAGTGATGTTTCTGTGTGTGTGTGTGTGTG
>CAFUXE010000537.1:126553-153661 GCA_903364295.1 Serranus cabrilla
TGTGTGTGTGTGTGGGCTGGCACCGAAGTGACAGGGTTGTTTCTGTTGGCATACAGTAATTAGCTCTAGGAAGAGTCACAGCGGTTCCAAATGTTGAAACATCCTGTGCTCCTGGAAACGTTCAGTGCTTTGGCAATTTTTACACCCTGCACTGAGCCTCAACACAGCTCTGTGTCAGCGGTCTATACTGCTTACTCAGACTTCATGGCTTTGTCACATGCACTAGAAGACAATGAACAGTAAGAGCTGCATTCTAGCTTCTTTTTCTGCAAAATGTATAATAACAATTATTATGATAACTGTAGTTAATATACATATTTTTCTATGCTTTTTAGATGTCTAGGATCAAACTTCTGGTGGGCGTTTGCCATTATAGTGATCAACACCTGATCACTGATGTTGTGTTGACCCCAAATTATAGAGAAGATGGGTCCAGTGATGGCAAATGAGCTGAGTGTCAAAACTCAATACAATAGGTAGTCCTGTACCCTCAGCACTCCATACATTACTCCATGATTCAAACCACAACACAGGGTAATGTATGGAGTCAAGGAGTATGCATGAAAATAATCAAATCACAGACCCGACAAATAAACATCTAGCTGGTAAGCTGCCTGTGTGATTGCTGACAATTACTATTTTTTTAATCAAATTACTAGTTACAAGGATATTCAGACAGTACAGAAATGCACTTCCCCTAGTGAATACTAATGTAGGGGACACAGTTACTTCAGAAATATAAATGCAACTTATGTTGCTTCTTTTTGGTCATTCCAATTCAGACCAAACAGGTAAAAAACATCCTAATTACTTTAAGGATCGGTCACTCTTGCACCAAAATATACATTCCAGGTTTTTTGATGGAAGACAATGAGTTCTGTCTTGATTGTGACTTTTTATTTCACATTGTATTCCATGGCAGGAAAATGTTTTTAGAGCTCTAAATGATTAATGAGCAGACATGGGGCTGTCTCAGGCTAAACACTGAGACATGATTACATCATAAACACAATAACTTGCTTTGGTTGTAGACTTGTGAGGTTTTACCCATCATTTATTTCTGTTTGAGTCTCAGTCACTCCCATGAAATCAGGAAATGTTGCTTTGGCTCTAGTGCATCCAATTCAGAGAAGCCAGTGGTGTTTTTTGTGTACTAGTGTTGGGAAATATCTTTTCTGGCATTTGACGATCCAGCTCCATTTTTAGGACTATATCTCCGACCTGGGAGCAGGACAGGCGCAGAAACAAAACCTGATCAACATTTTCTGACTGGGGGGGCTGCTATTCCTTGAAGTGTAATGCATGAACTGTGTACACACATACAAACATAAATACATGACACACACGTCTTCCAGTATTAGTAATACTTTACCAGAACAATGATTAGCTTTTAACTGTGTTTGTGTTGACATTTAACCACAGACAGGCTAATGGAAAATCTTACAGCATTTGGTGATAATGAGCAGAAACCACATAAAGGATTCTTTAATATAAACTATCCACACAGTTTATAGCAGGTTGTGGTTTCCCTTTCTGATAAATAGGAAAACACTGTAAAGCTCAACCATAAAGCACAGCCATAATTACGACCTGTGCTACTGTTCGTAGCTCTCAGGTCCTGGGTGGCTCTCACCACATGAAATGAACATTGTTGAGGATTTATTTTTGTCCTAATGATTGGCTGAACTCACAATACAAGGGCTCACTGTACAAACACTGTACTGATATGCATCAATGTCAAACCTGTAAACAAATGTAAGCTAGAATTACAGACATCTGGCACGAGAAGAGCCATGAAAAACTATGAGCTGAAGTGCTTATTTTTTCAAATCGATTACAAAATACAAATATTTAGTTTGTCACTTTCTGGTTCACAAAGGGAGACATGGATGGGCATGTCTCCGGTGATGATGGGCTGTTTAGATCTGACATTTATGAAACCTTTCTCCTCATAGCTGCTGGATGCAGATTGTCCAGTTTGATGATAGATTCAAACACTGTGCAGAAAAAGGTTTCATTACCGTAAATGCTTTTTCTTTTTTTAGCTTAAAATCTGGATACATCCAAGTTTTTTCAATGAGTCATGCTTTGTATCTACATTTAAAACGGTGTAGGGTCAAAAAGGTTAACACGACTACACTGTGAGTCCCTGAAGTACCTACTTTGCCTCTCCAAAAGCTGTGCTAGTTAACCCTGTGTTTGAGGGAGGTCAGGCTGTATCAGGACATCAGAGGCATGAGGGGTTAATGAGGTTAGTTGTGGCTAATGTATCTTTTTTCCCCATGCATCTATCCGTCACAGTGAGTTTACAGCTGGCTACCTGGTGACAGGAGGGCGGTGCTAACAGAGTGGACTGAGGTCTCTTCCATTGGTCTTACATTCATTTTGACCATGTTGAGTCTAAATAAGTGCCATGCTTTAGACCACTTTAGTCATGAAGAGACTAACGTTTAAAGCCTTAATAACAAAAGGTATGTACAGATTTTAATTAAAGTTAACCTATGTTGTAGAATCAATGAAACATTCATTCAAATTTCACTCCGGCCCCCACATCGTCCTCGTACGCACTTCTACTCTGTACGTTAGCATGGAAGGTCTGCCACATTAAGTGCTACTCCAAACTAATCAGTGGGGAGTGGGAGCAGGTTATAAAGCCCTACAAAAACGAGTTTGCACCGATGAAGGCTTACCAGCCACACTCCTCTCAGGTGCAGCACCTCTTCTGTGTTCCTGATGGAGGACACAGCACTAATGTGGTGAGGACTAAAGGATGAGTAATAAGTTACCTTTCCTCAAATCAGCACTTGACAGACTACTTTTGTGCAAATTTTCATTTCAAATCAAATAAAACTTGCTCTGCTCAGGAAAAAGGTAGACTTATTAATTTGATTGCAAATTCTGTGCTGTGTTGGCTAATACAGTTGCTGCTTGATGAGCGAGAAGCTTGTGAGGTTGAGGTTGAGATTGGGATTGGGCCTTACACTACAAAAGGGAAAAACATATTTACCAAGGTATCTCGGATATGAATATCGGATGGAATGACTTAAGCAAACAAAATATATAATGGACTCTGGAATGTGAGAGCACACTTGAACATGATGATGCTATTTTAACGAGGGGCTCTTTTGTTGCACTTTCTGGCATCACGTAAAAACCTTTTTTCTAATAACAGCAGTAACAGATGTATATTACAGTTTTTAACAGTGGAGAGCAACCAAAGAGTTAAAAGATAGCACATCCATTAATACACAACAGATGGTAACTTTCAATAGTGCATGTTAATTATGCCAAATGACACTCCTAGTGATGAGTGCACACATTTTTTGATTTTATCAGAGGAAAGATTTCAGTAATTTCTGAGAAATTCAGCATCTATTGCATTTGCGCCAGACTCTTTAATGAAAAGACAAATTTGATGTTTCTGGTTCCCTTTATTCTAAAAGTTTTTCCCCCACGAGGGTTTGGAGTGAGTCATGACTGAATTACCAAAGCAGCCTGATGCAAAAGCGTATAGAGCTACAAGCACATAGACACACTCACATCTACTCACACAGAAAGACACACATAAAAGCTGGGAACTTCATACATACACACACACACACACACACAGATGTAGCACTACAAGCACACATGTACACACACCAGCAGATGTGCTGTATTGTATTATAGTACAGCGTCACAGTGGACCCCCTCCCCTGTTATTAATTGATCCAGAATGTTTTGGATCTGCTGGCTTCCCATACAAAACCACAGCTTGAGACAAAAGTCTGTCTGTGCTGCACAAATGCAAAGTAATACCATGCTTAATCATTTTAACTGTTCAAGACCTAAAAGGTTTTTCTGCATGATAACAAAGGTTGGATAGTTTCATTAGACCTGATCCTGAGATGAGACTAAATATTTGTATTGAGGATTCTGAGCTGAGAAGCAATGCATCGGGGGGTAAACATTTCAAGGAAACCTTGAGCGGTTGCCATGTTATATTGAGTAAAAGCAAGTATTTCCAGTAATAACACTACCGCCAACAACAAGAGCGATTTGAAATAAATATCGTCAAAGCAAGAAGTAGGCACACCCCGAATTTTCTTTTTCTTTTTTAAAGAACATACAAAATCTGTGCTTTGTTCCTCGACTGCCACAGTCATTCAACAAAGGCTGCAGGGTTGTAATTAGCCTTATTATATCATATTTCAAAGCCTCTTATGTAAGACCAACTTCTGTGTATACTGTATTATGTATTTGCCCCCTGGAATGACAAAAAGGTTGAAAGGTGCTAGAATTGTACTGAAAATGGCAGTTTTCATCAATCACAGGATGAGGCCACCAGGTTATGCCAGCAGGAGTCTGAGTGATCTATTCCCACATCTCACCTCCCAGCAGTGGACAGACTTTGATGAATTTTTCGGGTTTATTTCAGGCCTTTTTTTGAGTGTATATGAGTAGTGGAACACTTTATAGCACCCTTTCTCCCTTACACAGCACCCACTGTGCATATGCAGTGTTATAAATCTCAACATCAGTCTGTTTATGTTTTTGCGGTTCCTATAGGATATTTAATGTCTCATTGATCTACACGTATCGGTTATGGCCCAGCGGTGTCCAGGATATCAGACATGTGCAGATGGTGCAACAGGAATGATAAATGCTCATGGTTAGATATACTGCTTTGACAGTTCACTCAAAGGCCAAATGGATTCAACAGTTACATTGTCTACTAACCATACAGAGACATATATGGGAGAATTGTGTGGAGAATGTTTGATTCCCAAGAGTGCAACCGACACATGTGGCTCTTTCTTGGAAGTGATATCTGTGTCGAGCATGTGGGTGAGTAAATGATAGATGCTTCAAAGTTAAATCAGCAGGTCATTTCAAAGGTCATAAGGTTAAAAAAAACCTTTTTGTACTTAATGCACCACGTCAAAAGTGCAACAGGTTAACATAATGTGTGAAGAGATGGATTTTCAACTGAAAAGTCTGGGCAACAACCCCCATCACAAGCCCTTGATCAGAAACACGAGGGACACAGTACAGCAAGACTATACAGTAGACTTTCAGTAACAAAACAGTTAAAAAATAATTATTGTGTACGTAAGTGATTCTGGTTGTCTTGTAAAATACAAAAGAGACTCCTTCACACTGTCTAACTTGTAAGACACATATTTATTGTTTTTTTTTTATTTTTGTATATTGGTGGTATTTCTTCTTTGAATGCTGGATTAGTTTGTCCAATCCATACCCCCCGGCGCCTCCCCCGCCCCCTTACATTTCCTCCAGAGCATGAATTACGTAATACTATATATGAATACTGCTGTGAACAAAAAAGTCAAAGTCACGGTGGAAAACAAACATTGCTGTATTATTGGCACTGTAAAACTGCCAGGCTTGTTTTTTATTTCTTGATTTATTTACCTTAAACTTCTGAACATTTTTTCTGCGGTACATGAGTTTTGAAAATTCCCATTTTGCATTTCATAAGGTGGATAAAACTCACTTCAGTCAGTACATTAAATGAAATCTAGGGCATCTCAGGATCAGTTTTAAGATTTAAGAATGTGATTGGCTGACAATATAGTAACATAATGTTGGCCCCCTGGACTTTATTATGGTATGTTTTTACTTTCAGAAATGCAAACCAGAGACCCTACAAGCACTATTTATCATTGAAGGCATTAACTCCATGTGTGTTTTTTCCCCCCTTGGCTCACTTTGAGATGGTGGTATCTCACTGAGGGAGAAAGAGAGGCTTTGAGGATAAGAGGAACCACACCACCGACCCTCCTGATATCTCTCTTTCACTCAACAGCCCTTCTCCCCTTTCCACCATCCTATCCCATCCCTTCAGTAAGAGGTTGACACAAATTCTGTGCGCCTGCAGATGGTTTCCATTTCCCTTCCCAACCTCCCATTGCCGATTCTATTTCGACTTTGCCCCATTTCCCATCGTTCACTCCGGTCCCACTTGTCCCCTCGTGTGACCCTGGTACTCAGAGTTCACCTTTCCTGAACTAGGATCAGGCAGGTATGGATGGCGGAGAAGTAGAAACAGTGATGCTCTGTGACTCCAGCATGTTACCTTATTATGTCACAGCCAATATATTTTCCCAAATCTAAATTAAGTGGGGTTTTCAACACAAGTCTGAAACTTTGCTCATTAATATTTATGGTAAATAGGAGCATCTTGATATGCTAATATTGATCATAACCGTGATATTTACAAAAATGATGTTATTCATGCACATTTTTACATCATGTGAATAATCGAGTGCCTCTTAAATAATTTCAGTTTCTTTCTGTTCTCACTATCCCATTAAGTGTAATTGTTCTTTTTGCATGCTTTTGTACAGTAATGGTGATGAACTCACCTCTCTATACACACAAAATAAAGTTCAGTACTAATTTGAATAATAGTGTCTATTTTTTCTCTCAAACTTTTGATGGGTATTGCAATAATATCATTACCGTAAATTATTTTTGCCAATCTGATATCTTGACAGCTCTACTGGTAAGTGACATATTGTTTATACAGAGCATATCAGTGAAATATTTACTGATAAGATATTTATTTTTTCTGCGATGTCAAATCTTGCAATACAATATGCACTTGCAGCAACTAAAGCGAGTCAAGTGACTTGAAACACAATAAAAGTCACGATTATTATGTAACCAAATCACACACTTTTCCTGACTAGAACACTAGCCTAGGCATGACCACATGTGGGATTCAAGATTCAAACTGAAGTCTTTAGACCTGTTTAACTGAACGTATCACTTTCCTTACTTGAAAAAATGTTGCCACACAACATAAACCTGGCAGCCATTGCAGTTTGTAGCGCAATTTATTTTTGACCATACAAATTAGTAATAGATTAACTTTGGATCAGACAGGGTTGCTGCTTGCTTTTGTTTTTATTATGTAGTGTCTTTTAGTACCTTTTAAAGTGCTATACAGAAAAATGTATTATTGCTAATCCAACCAATCCGAACCAAATTGGTTGAAAAGAAGGCTTATGTAACGGTATCTTAAAAGGTTATGCGATGGTATAAAAACTTTCCACGCATACCCATATTGTATTATGTTCGACACCACTCCCCTTCTCCACCTTCTGGGCTCTCCTGATTCGCTACTTCCAATTTTCTTTCCTCTCTGACCCCTTCTATTTTATTTTCTCTATCCATCCCTTTCTCCTCCTCTTGTTGATTCTCACCAGCACTCCAATCCCACTCCATCCCTCTTTGCTTATCTCTCCTTCCACCCTTAATGGGATATGTAAGCCAGGGCTGACAGTGTGTGGTAATACAGAAGGCAACTTAGGCCCCCCAAACACACCAACCCGTCAATCTCGCTAACTCAATACAGGCAGGCCCTCAGATCGACAGATATAACGACAGGAAGAACTAGGTCATATCTGGGAGCGTAGCGGGAGTTATTATGGAACCAATATACACTAATATTGTTATCATTCAGGCAGGCAGATGCAGATCAGCACAGAGAAGCAGCGATCTGACAGTTTGATATGAAGAAAAGAGACGAGTCTCCAAAGTGAAATGGATATTCTTCACCCATCATACAAAACTCAGCTTGTCTGTGTATGTTATGTAACGTGAGGTCACCTGTGGTCCACTGGGCCTCAGTCAACAACAGGCAGTGCTGAACATGGAGGACACAGGCAAAGCAGTTATAACAACATTTGACCTACTGATAATGTACCTGCGCTGATGTGCATACGTGTCAACATGGTTACCAAATAATTTGCATCCAAGGGTTATGTATATGGTTGTATATATGGTCTTATACAGAGCAACTATGAGATGGCTTCCTGAACAGATTTCATGATTAGCAGATGGATCGGTAGTTTTGAAATCATGCTCATATTACCTGTGTGCTATTGTAAAACTGCTCGACAGTGCACCAAGACCAACGTTTTCAAGAGGTCTCAGTTCATTTGTTAGGTCTGCGACATGGTTCAACTGACAGCTATCAAACCAGTTCATATAAACTGCACAAACTGGGAAAATAGACCGGAGTTGGTTTAAGATTAACAAAACATGTTAAGTGTAAAATTACACATTACAAACATTTGACTGTCAACTTCTGTGATGTGCTACAGACGGGAAGAGATCTGTTCCTTTAAAAGGTTGATTTGGGAGGACCCATCAAGCTGTTGAGTTTGACTGATTCCCACGAGAATTTGTTTTAATTTGTGCAATGTAAACAGCTGCTGAGTCACAGACGGCTCTCCTTTACACTGACTGTTGTTTTCACCCCACCTTATAGAAAGGAATGGGTCTAGGTAGGTAAGATGTCAGCACTATCACAGCAACAGTCATCCTTTAACCTCAGCACCGTGAACCCTGTGATTCCAGTCACAACACAAAGTAATAGGCATAAATCAAATTAGACAGCATTGACATCACCAGTACCAAACACTATATTAGCTATAACTATATAGAAAATATACATGCACTATGAAGCCCGCTGGTGATTTATTGGCATTTCTTTTTTTTATTTGAGTTCAACATGTTAAGCTAATGACTTAAATAACCAATGTTAAAATGATCTAACTCTCGACCCAGTAGCTGTAAGTCTCTCCCTCTCGCTAACATAATGATTCAGTTTTATTGGAATAAGTATGGGATTCATTACAAGGCTGCTTACTCAGTATACTGTAGCACTGTCTGTGTTTCTTTGTTCTCCACATTTCCCGTACACTTTTTGCCGTCCTCTTTCTGTCACATATCTTCAAACAGTTTCTCCTTTCTCCAAACTTGAGTCCATCGCACATTAATTCACTTACTTCTCTGCTTTCAGCGCTAATGACGATGATGGAGGTCGAGCCAGGCAGCTTGATTTTGATTTTGCAAGCACAGTCCATGTTACAGAGATGTTGAGGATAATCAATTTGACCGAAACGAAGGGGAAGGTAATTTGCCGAAAATGTCATCATGCTGAGTCAGGTTACAGTTGTGGGAAAGCAGGCTGAGGCTTGGTTTATTTCTGACTTTCTTAAGAAGCTGCTCCATCAGATAACCGATGTTCTCTCACTCTCTTTCATTGGCTCTCTCCTTCCTTTCTGTTCTTCTGTGTGTATGTGTGTATGAAGACATCATATTTAATCACATTTGATAAAGATTTTGAAAGATTTGTTGGATGCATCCATGTCCTGTCATAGTTTTCCACAAAAACTGTTTTGTAGTATCAGAATCCCTGTTATTAGCCAAGTATTGTGTGTTGTTACTGTACACATAAATACACCTACAGCTAAAAACAAGTACTTTATCGGTTAAACTAGTTAAATTCAAGATTGCTATAAAAGCTAAATATGTGGTTTAAATCAATGCTAAGAAGGGGGAGGAATTCTGTGTTTGGAAAGTTTAACTGTCATGTTAAAAACTTCTCTAATGTCAGTCCACACATCCTCTGCTGTTGCTTTTCATTAAGTGTGAAATCTGCTCAGAGCATGTAAGTGTGTCAGACAAAGCGGCCTGTCAAAATGCCCCTAAGCGTCCTGTAACTACCTAACAGCGACTACTTAGAGCTTAGAAAAACAAGCCAAGCAATAATACATATCCACCGTCCAGGAAAGTGAGCCAACTAAATCAAGTCTGAAGATTGTGGTTTGGCGGGGGGTCTGAAGTAATAAGTGCTGTAAGGAGGAAGGCGAGGAGCAGAAGCCTGAGAGGAGGTCAAAGGATTAGGTTGTCTCGCAGTAGAGTCAGGGCCGGACTCTGCAGGAGTCTTGTTTCACACAGGAATTTACAACAAAAGTATTAATTTAAAATTTTACACCATATTTTAGCATTGTTGATGGATTTGGCTTTTAAAGGAAAACATTGATACTTGGTGTGTTCTGAACACTGATTTCTCTCTCTCTATATATAAAAAAATTAGGCGTTTTGAATAATTACATGTATTGTCATGTACTACTAATGAACAGCACTACTGAAGCCTGGACTTAGATAAGACGCATTCAAACACAAATAACATTTGTTTACTCATGTATCTTTCTCTTGGCTTTCCGTCACCAAGGATACATAACCATGGCTTTATTAATATGAATGTCTATTCTTGGAAATGTACATAGTTGTTTCAGTTTTTATGGCATCGTTTGGCTGGTTGTACATGTTTTTCAGGCTATCGTATATGACAGAGTTCACTCCAATGAGGTGAGACGAGACAGAAGTGGGGATGTGACTCAGAATGCAATAGTGGAAACAGAACATGAAGATATTAGGGACAGTGCAAATATTCAGAAGAAAATGAATTTGGAAAAACTGATTTTGAACTATCCAAGGGATCAGGTGATAGAACGACGTGTAGGCGTCAATTCTATGAGGGCAGAAAAACTGCTGTTCCAGTTACACAGAACCATCTGAGACGCAGTCACTGGAAACTGTTTTGACATGGGCAGACACTTTTAATACATGCTTGGCAGGTGATTGGATGAACCATCTGTCTATCCCCGTCTATCACTGGCTAACCTCCGTCAGTCGGATCAACAAAACATTTGTCAAAGCCAGTTAGAAGAAGATAGACATGTTTTCCCTTAGAAAAGCCTTCTGTGTCATTGGTTGCTCTTATTTCAGTGAAAATATACTCTCCATTTCTAAATGTAACTAATGCTGTTGCAGCCACCTCTGTTGTTTTGAAGCTCACTTACACCTAAAGTCTCAGATGCCAGTAGCTCCTCACAGGGCGCTGATTGGTTAAAATCCAGCTGCCATGCAAGGTGCCTTAATTCCAAACATTTTAAGGCTTTATCTAAAACAAACTTCATTTAAAAAACGAGATAGAATGAAATCTCCTACAAGGTTCTGATAAGAAATATATCATCATATATCACATCAGTCAGTTTGATTATTCTGTTATATTCCCTAGATCTAAAATTAGAATTGGTCTGTCATTTGATTATAATAAAGATAACATATGATTCAAGATTGGTTTGGAGATATTCTGTTTTTTCACATCTCTTCATCATTAAGGAGTATCGGAGATAAGGAAGGGTTTACCTTCATGGCTGTAGTAGTAAAACTACATGCAGTAGCGATGGACAGTAATGTACATTTTCATCAAAAATAATGTTACACTTAATTAATCTCTATCCCCAAGTACCACACAAAATCTCTCCATGCTATTGTAGATCAACACATTAACTTAGTCTTACTCACTGCAGTGAAACATCCTGTTCATGGGACCTGCCCTGAACCACAATCAACATGTCCAAATGGCCAAATTACAGTAACCACAACTCTAGCACGATTCCAGTTGCGGCACACAATTGTAGACGTCTTTTAAATCTCACACAATTTTCTAATCCTCAATCCAGACTGTTATTCTGGGCTGGTGGCCAGACAGAGTGAAGCATTACAGGCTGGTTTCCCACAAGAGGTGGGTGGGATCAGAGCTTTACCTCTTTGCACTTATTGACGTGGTTGACGTGAGCATGAAACATCCTGCAGATCTGATACATGGATCATTTTGAAATTGCTTGTCAAAAATGGCAAGGTGTCATTTTATAATGCCTGCTATAGGGACTGCTGTTTCTTCTTTTTTTTTTTCTTTGTAAAGGTCATTACGGCTGGGTTCCTGAGCAGAGAGATGAGAGAGATTGCTGACCAGATACTGATCATACACCAGACAGAGGTGGTGAAGTACTTCTTAAAGGAAAGTCTATAAAACTACCTTCAGTGGGACTCTAAATCCCAAAAGGCCAACAGCCTACTGACAATAAACTCTCTGAAGTCCTGTGACTGTCAGTGTGTCTATGACTGTGTGTGCGGCTGTCACCTCTGTTCAACATCAGTCCCTCTCTCTCACTCTCTCTTTCTCACAAACATTTATCTTCTTGGCTCTCCTCCTATTTTAGCAGCCCACTCCAGAGCCAGGCCAGGCTGGGCCAGGCCAACTCAAACAGTTTAGCCCTCTTTATCTCTTGCTACTCTCCTTATCATCACAGTTGACTGCTCACTCAGACTGCTTGCCTCGCAGCTGGCTCTGCTGATGAAACCGTTTTTCCTACAAGCCACCCCTGGCCCATGATCACATCCGTTGTTTTGTCATAGCTTTGTTTTACACATCACTTGTGTGTTTTTCTAACTTCATGTACTCAGTAGGTGATGTGGAACTGCGTCAAATTATAATTTTTTTCCTCGTGAAAGTTGGATGAATGCATAATTTGCATCATGATAAGCAAAACAAAGAAATCTGAATGGACAACCGTATAAATGTCCCTCGTCAAGGCTTTCGAATGACACAATCGACCAGGATAAAGGTAATACTGACAAGTTATTAAGGACTATTGAAAGCTATTCCTGTGTTGTGAGGGAGGGGTTCCAGATGTGAGCTTTGACATTTTCCTGGCAGGGAAAAACAGACCCACCCTGCCTGTCTTTAACCCTGGACTGACCTCTTTAAACCACTTTCTGTTGTCTGCTGCTGTCATCCTAACCTACATCTGCCAGTCTACTGCAGGCTGGTTACAACTGTGACAGGTCACCATGGAACGTCCGCCAACATTACCACCACCTCCTTCCCCTTCACACATCCTAAAGAAGGTGAGTTACTGTTTTCTGCAAAAACACAGATTCTCATACTCTATCTTAACTGAAAAATCAACTTCAACAAAAAAGTAAAGAGAACAATGAAGGATACATGCACATATGTGCACATACCCCGATGTATAAATGAGTCTGGTAAATTAATTGACAAGCTGGTTTTCTTGCAGGGTGTGGTGCTTCTGCTTCGGACTAAATGCGGGTGTGTTGCTGTCTGGCTGACATATGTAGAGGTCTGGCAGAGAGACACTCACCAGGGTGTTCCTCCTGGATAACTGTGAGAAAATCCAAAAGGCGGGAAAGAGGCAGTGTTTCCGAAAAAACTGTGGGTCAGGTCAGGACCCATGCTCTGACAGCTTCTACTGTTATCCAGGGTTTGATTTACATGGGAATGGTGCTCAAGGACACTTCAGCAGGGCCGGGAAGTCTGGCCCTGTTGAAGAGCAAAGCTTGGACCTGATGATGGGTTGCGTAAGACTTTTTAGAACGGATCCACATGATTTGAGAGACGTTTAGTTGGTGGCTAGACATGATAATCTCTTGGATGGGTCTAAACTTCTTCTCCACTTTGTTTCAAGTTGTTTTGCTAGAGAACGGACAAATCCTCTGATGATACATATGTGTTTTGGGTGTTTTAGGATTCTTTCCAATGGACACATTTTCTGTTCACAACTTTGAAAATCGTCACAGCCACCTCCATTACAAAATCTCAAATACATCTTAACTGTTCATTCATCTAATCTAATCTGAAGAATTTGCTCAGTGTCATTAAACCAATTCATGTTTTGATGCCACTCACGTCTTTATGTTGAAAATGAAGCTAGAGCCAGCAGCGGGTTAGTTTAGCTGAGCATGAAGACTGTAAACAGAGGGAAACTTTTTTGATTTGCTCCATCCAAAGGTAATAAAATCCACCTACCAGCACTTAAGACCACTACATCCCATGCACTACCAAACTGCAGTTTCAGACTAAGAAGTTGAGTTGTTACTCTGAATAAATGCTGGAGTATTTCTTGGTTGGATGAAGTGACTTCTTCATGATCAGACTTTAGCTAAGCTAATAGTCTCTCACTTCAGCTCTATATTTAAAGGATGGATAAGACAGTGGTATTGATCTTCTCCTCTAGCTTTTTGTAATTATCAAAATGATAAAACTATTCCTTCAAACTTAACTTAAACTATGGTTAGGATCTGGTTTAGGAGTTGAGATTAGTGTAAGGGTTGGGATTAGGCCATGTTTGGTACTTTGCAAAATTAACGTAAATCATGTAATTAAGTGACAAAGTGTGTGAGTGTGTCTAAGCTTAGGTATAGTTGCATCGAAGCTGGCTGTATGTGAGCTGTGCACACACAAGGATTGCACAATCTGTCACTGAGTGGTTGGCCATCTCAGCATTCTCACATTTGTTTTTTATTGATCCCCATCTCTAATTTGGATGGTTGGAAGTGTTCTGAGCAGATCTGTGAAAACTGATATTACCAGAGAGCTGTGTGTTGGCTCTGATTGAAGAGCCTGTTGGGTGTAAACTAAAAAGTAGGTCATGAGTTAACATAAGGAAAAAGGGCAGTGGTCATGTGTAAGGGGTAAGGCATGATGTTTATGCCAGGACTATAATATAGGGACAGATTTCTGCTGCTGCCAACCATTGATACAGTCAAGGACGTGGATGAAGGAGAGGAGTAACAGTGTCCACATGTTTTATGAGCTTGCTGTAAAAAGAAAACCAACTGCAATGCCTTTCATGTAGTTTCTTTATATTTTATAGTAATGATCAAATCACATCTGTTGCACATCATCTGAAAACCTATTAATAATGAACGGCTCACAAAGAAATCCTTATTTACAAAAGTAATTGATCAATAAACAGTTTGTTGTTATCAGGATTAGATTGTAAGTAGTTTAATAGCCATTAGAAGTAATAATGAACACCACAAAAATAAATCACTGAATATCATGTGTTTGAGACATTTACAAATGATTTACAGATGCATAGAGGTATACTGTTTTTTGCGATTGCCAGTCTGCATGCACAATTTTCTGCAATTAGAACAGTGGTTTTTCAATCGTAGTGATCTCCTCATGCCAGTTTGCCTCACTTGCCTTACTCTAACCATCTTCAAAATTAAACAATTTACCAGTAAAAACAAAGCTATGGCAATTTTCAGCCAGCTCTGCCATTGCAATATAGGCAGTATATGTACATGAATGGTGTTTGGCTTCCCTCTGTGTTGACAAAAGTCTGCCGGATGGTGCAAAAGGCATCATAGGCAACACGTTTCGAGTCATCTGGCGGACTTTTATCACATAATGAGTGGGGAGCTTTCGAGCACTGGCCAAACACTGTTCATCTGCATGTACTACCCACACTGCTATGACAAAAACTCAGTTTAAAATTGCCAAAGTTTCCCTTTAATGGCAGAAAATTCCCAATTCACCCAAACTGTGTGTAATAGTAGGGTATACTTTGAAAATATGTTACCACAGTCAGGTAAAAATCCTTGTACACTGAGCTCAAACGCAAGATGTGGAAGTCTATTTTGTTTGTAAATCCAGGTTTTAACATTTCTGCCCCCTTTCCACCTCATTTCATACATCTAATAATTGCAACTTAGACACCCAGGAGCCTAGCGGTCTTTATTCTAAACCTCTGACAGGACTTGGTCTCAGTTTACATTACATCAAAGATAAGAAGAGAAATAAAGATTAACACAAAGCAGTGAGGAAAAGTCACTCAGTCTTTGCATGCTTTCATCCGCGCTCTTTTCTACATCCTCCTCTGTGATGAAAGTGGTGTTTAGTGAGTGTTATGGATATAAACACGCTGAGAAAGCTGTGTGGCCAAAGCTGTGCAGGGACTCTACAACAACAGGCAACATGCCGGTCAGGGTTGATCTGATTTTTATCTTATAAACACTGATCTGCTGGCGGCCTTCCGTGCTTAATATCTGGGTCCGCTGCATGAGTCAGAGCTGCGTCTGTTCACAAATTTCAACATTACACCACACAAAAGACAAGAGGCCTGGAAACACTGATGAACATGATGTGTACTGTTGTTACTGGATGATGCAAATGGCATTATGCGACTTCATTACCCTTACCACATACACAATAAAGATGTTGTAGAAAAACAACCAAACAAAAAACAGACACCCAGATACACCCATGCCAAGCCACCTACACATGCAACAGGCAATAAAGAAAAGACCAAAACATGTCCACATTAAAGTCACCAAACTGTACATAAAGTCATAGAAAGTGAGCAAGTCCCCTTGCCTCAGACTCTTGCGTTATATCACACGTCATCAGTATCTTTGATACTGAAAGACAGCCATATGCAATCGTTTAAAGAAAGACACAGTGACATCATGGTGACGAAGGTCAACAACATAAAAGAGGTTTCTAAATCTCTTTTTAATCAAGTGTTCCCATTCGGTCAGCTCCCAAGCTCCAGGTATTACAGTACATACTGACTCTTGTAGTACTACTACTAAGGCTACATTCACTGATGGCAACTTTCTAAAAATCTGATGTTTTTTAACAGACTGTCCTCACAGTTATTTGAAATTGATCAGATTGAAATTGTGTTGCAGCGAGCAATCTTTTCAGTGGGCTGGAGCAATGTTTCCACTAGCTGGCAGTTCAGCCCCATAGGCAGCTCTGTTTATTTTGACTGTTACTGCAAATTTAAACGTTACTATTTTAAAAGTATTGCTCCAGTGAGCCAAAATAGATTTCGGCGTTGCATTTTGCTGTCCAGACTTTCTAACATCAATCTAGATTTGTGTTAGAAGTCTTATCAAGGATCCCTGAAAGCAATGCTAAAATGGCCTCAAAATGTACAATGTGTGCTGCTGGTGGATTCCCCAAGATGGAGCACCACGTAACTCAGGCAGCAGAAGGACTCAAATAAAACACAGAAGTAGAGCTTCCGAATTTGCGTGGTGTAATGTAAACAAACATGGAGACACTCAAGTATAGTCGATCTAATGTTAATTCTAAGATCACAACAGTGTTAAAGGCAAAAGGCGCTCCATCGTATATGGTACGTTGGGAAAATGGTATGGAAAAAGAAAAAGTTGTCTCATTATCATAATTACATACATACAATTTTGACAAAAGGCAAAATTAAACAAAAAAAAGTCGGTGATATGGCCAACCTTTTTTTGCCTCATAATAACCTGTGCTCATCCCAGAATTGGCAATAATAATGTTTGGTCAGTGTAATTTTTACCAGTGATGTGTCTGTCGTAGTGTTAAATGGAACCACGCTGTGAAATGTGAGTCTCCTTCCTTCCCCCCATGATCTTTACAAACATTACAGTTGTTGTAAGCCACTCCATAAATCTCATACTGAGGGTAATTACTGAATGACAATATTCAGCCAGCAGAGAAGAAGGGGAGCAGGAGAGAAATATGAGGAGAGAAAAAAAAGAGATGATTCCCCAGTTGCATTTGTCATGTTTTATACTGTGGGGGTTTGAGAAGCTGCCATCTTTACATGCTCACGTGCATGATTGTGTATATACAAAAAAGGTACACACACACACACACACACACACACACACACACACACAGAGCCAGTTTGTTGGTCTTGGCTGACACCGTCTCCTGCGCTGAGAGAGGAGATGGGAGCCTGATGCATGTTCATGGAAAGCTAAAACCCAAATTAAACTTGGACAGCTGTAGGTGTGTGCATGTGTGTGCGTCCGTGCATGTTTGCATCTGTGAAGTAATTTGCTTGTAGGCTTACTGTATGTATACAATAGCTGCATCCAAGCTTGTGTGTCATTGTTGGATTTCTGTGAATTTCATGGCAGCGATGCAGCAACTTCAATGAATTACTGGCAGTTACTGGAAGACTGAGACACACATACACACACACCAACAAAAAATCTTTCATTCTCTCACAATGTGTCTTTCATTCAGCGCCATTGATTCAATAACCCCTCAAAGCTTTCTTCATCAAACTTGACAGAGGAAGTAATCACATCATAAGGACCTCTATTAGGCATTTTCTGCTGCTTGTTTTGCAGGTCCTTGTGTCCAAATAAGGCACTGAATGTATTGAACACCAGGAGATATTTTACTCGATGACTGGGAAACATATAGTAACATACACAAGTTTAAATTTGCTACCACCACAGAGTTCCATGTTTGAAGACAGAAAACAGCTAAAGTTTGTTGGAATGGTCTGTAGGTCACAATATCCGCATGGGTGCATCTCATCTAGACCAAAGTTATATCTCATATTAGTCTATTACAGATTATTATTGTCCTATTCTGCATGACATGATCAATACATGTGTTGGTTTCCATACACATGTTAGGCCTCTCCCTTAATTGGCATCACATTGTACCTTCAGAGAAGCTTTATCACAAGTTCAAACAGGAAGACACTTATGATTGTAATTTAGCTACCTCTCAGAGGCTCAGTCTCTCACTAATTGTCTAATGGTGTGTTCAAAATGCAAAGAAATGTTTTGTGCAGATAAATCCTAATGGTGATAGCTTCTTTTGCATCATGCAACTTTCTTGCTTGAGCTTTGCTTCGCCCGGGTGTGAACACACCATTATGGTAACACTGAGCATTCCACAGTGGCAAGAAAAAGTATGTGAATTCTTTGAAATTATTTTTCTGCAATAATTTGTTGTAGATTTACTTCAATGTTTAGGGTCATTGTCCTGCTGCATCACGCAACTTCTGCTGGGCTGGCGGACAGCCACCCTGAAATGATCCTGTAGGATACCTTGATAAACCTGGGAATTCCTTGGCATTATCAATAATGGATTTGAGAGCGCAAAAAATGCGCCATGTGCCCTTTTTGGTTGCTTCGTCTAAATGAGAAGGAACTGAAATGATATAATATTCTAGCACAAACACGATATTTTGTCTACAACTCTAACTGTTCTTGAAATTTATTTGCTAACAGACTGCATTACATGACATCCAAATTACCCAATACAAATATCTGTTTAATGGGTTCTTACACAGCGTTACCAGGCATACGGTGTTTGTTGCTGTGGTTACCAATACTAAAACATCATCAAGTCCCCTAATAAATGAAGTGGCTAAATGTGAAAATGAAGCCCTTATCACAGAGTTAAAGAATGTTTACAAGTTGGGCTTGCCTGTGTATTTATCAGTAATTATGCAATAAACATTACAACCTGCCTTCATGCCACTCACCACACACACAGACACACATACAGGTGTTAAACATAGTCAGATGGGTGATATTGTGTAGTATTGTGCAACTATGGGAGTGTTCAAAACGCCCTTGCAGCTTTAGCTGGTTAATGATAATAAAAAAAAACTTAAATCTGATTGCTATTGTTGAACCTTAACAGCTTTTGTAAACTGGGAAACTCCACTGATGATGTGCTGATGATGACATGTGGTTGAGGGCTTAGAGAACGCATGTAAGTAGACAGTTGGGATTATTTTGTCAGTTTTAGCTGATTTTTCATTACTTCGACATAAGCAAACATCTGTTGGCCGTCAGTTTATAATCTGGACATAAAATGTATAAATGTATAAAAACGTGGATTGGTAGCTACACAAGACTACACACAAAGGGTTTTTACTCTGTTGCACACACATGCATGCACGCAGACAAACAGAGAACAGTTGTAATTCTGAGTATTGTCCTAAAGTGACCTTTTTTAGTTTGGCCAGCCAATCAACAGGATGATGTGATCAAGCTGTAAACTACACAGCTCTGTTTGACGGAGTGTGTCTGCTCCAGCAGCATCCCACCCACACTGACAGAAACAGTGTTTGTGTGTGTGCACACACGTGCAGATACATTACAGTGTGCTATTGAGTTACACATTAGCTGCCAATCCGTTTTGTATTGTGATGATTGTCAAATGAGCACATGTGGAACTGACAAGTATTATTATTTTTTTAATGTTTGACTGTTTATGATGGTGTGATGCTCATAATTGACGTGGTTGTAAATAAATAACTCACATGTTTGTGTGTGTCTGTTTATGTGAGTGTCTGTTTGTTTGCCATGCCCCCTGCAGAGAAGTGGGGAGGTATTTTTCCCACAGATGGGAGATGACAGCTGTCAGTGACAGAACACACACACACATACAGACATTCAATACTTCCACCCACACATTCACACAAATACTTCCTCACCCGTTCAAACACAAACATGTACACGTAAACACATGAACTCACACATAGAGGTAACCACGATACGATCCATATGATCCACGAAAATCAATTAACACTCAATCCATGTGCTGTATGACATTTGAGATAATTAGATTCTTGCCCCTTGTTTGTTTCTATTGGCCTAAACTCTCTCTCTCACACACACACTCACACACATGCAACCATTCAGATCCACACTGACCAGTTAGGGTGCATCATTGGACAGCTGTTTTCTATTGTATTGTGATTGTTTTTCAGGGACCATAACAAACAAGCACCACACCCACCAGTCTGGGTTCAAATAGGAAGAGAAACAGTAAGTCTGACCTATAACCCACAAATAACGTGTGTCCCAAGTCAACTCGCTTCTTTTAGGATTGTGCCTCTATCTCTCTTTCGCTTTTTTAAGTTGTACACTTTATTATGTGTCTTTTTCCTGTTTATTTTTTTCGTGTTTACATTCTCAACTAGATGGTCTGAGGTTGAACTCTTTGGTCTTGTTGAGCAGTCTTAACTTGTTATCACATGGTCATGGTACTTAAACAAGAAAAGGTTGCTTCTAATATGGCTCTGGCCTCTATTTACACTAAATACTGCTAATTGCAATTCAAATGGTGGTTAATGGTCCGGTCGGAAGGAAAAGTAAATTAGGAGCTGTGGATAAATGTCAGTAATGTGCAGCAGCTTCTGTACACACATGTTTTTGCAGCACATGGGTCAGACTGCATCTGGCCACATTATTCAGATGTAAATGCTTCTTTATTTATGTACAAAGGTGTGTGTTTATCAGTATGTACACATGTATTCTACATGTAGGTGTTAATGCCACGTGTGATCACTGATGTTTTACTATTCCCCCCCAAAAGTTTAATTAGCAGGCACTAAGTATTAACATATTAAAATTTAATTAAAAAACAGAAGCAATTCCTTTTTTTATTTTCTTATTTATCTATCCTTTATTTTACCAGGGGGGTCATATTGAGACAACAGTCTCTTACTGAAACGTACTCCTCTGATCTGTCGATTAAGGGGACAATCAATCAATCAATCAATCAAAATAAAAATACTAATAAAGAGATCTTTTTACATTATGAAGACGTTGGACATATACACATTGAAAAAAATAATTATGTAGCACTGCCACGTATTCACTATCTCACATACAATATGACCCCACAATGGACTACCATGCTACCTGGGCTGCAGCCCTTTCAACTGTGTTGTAACTGCCATCAGGTTGTGTACATTTAAGATAGTGGACAACATCACATTTGACTTGAAGATGACTTTCTTCTTTTCTTTATCCATATGACCTTTATTATTAGCCGTAGTGTTTAAATACTATATATAATGTTCTTTGCTGAAACAGCTGCAGCAAATAAAACCACTATCTATCAAAGGTCGATAAAACTCTCCTGGATGTTTAGGATCTGAGCGGGTAAAGGGAATATCTATCACCGTTTCCGTACTTACAGTTACAGTCTTATTCCTACCAGACTTTCTCATTGTGTAACTATTTCTCTGCAGTGGCTCAACAATGAAACACATCTTTGGAAGATAGCCAACAGATTTCTTTTACTCCGGCAGTTGAAGCCTTGTATTGTTCTCAGCTGAACTTTGGAACAGATCTTTGTCCAGAAGAGGACCATGGATTTTGCCCTCCATCACAACTTTAGCTAGAGTTAAAGTATGACACTGAAGCACACCATTGGCTAGTTGGGGCAAAGCTTAATTCCTGACGTACAATTGTATACACAAGTTTAACAACAGAAGTGCACAGTGTTAATACAGAAAGAAAGTAATGTGGTGAAAAAAAGGGGGAGCAAGAAGCGAGATATGTTCAACAGCTGGCTTTACATCCATCTTATGTAAACTGAGATGTGATGTTTCAAAACTTCTTAATATAAAAGCTCCAACACATTAAACATCCTTCACTTTACTGATCTTCCCCTCCCTTTACCCCCATCCCTGCTTCTTTGCACTCTCTTATTTTTTTTTATCCACTTACAACTATCTGTTTCCAGGAAAACATGCCAAATTGTTACAGTAACAGAGCACCATTGGTGGGCTGTCCTCTCCCACTCAGATTATTTTACCACAGTGTTGGGGAACAGCTTTAACACACAAGTGAGGAGAGGTGTAATTTCATGGACAGTAATGGGCCATCTCTGGGTCGAACAAAGGCAATATGGCCATAAGATGCGGTTGTAAAATGGAAAGTTAAAACACATAGCTGTGTGTAGTCCATGAGAGTCAAAAGGTGGTGAAGTTGATGAGGCGGTTAACATGGATGGATGACAGAAGGTGGAAACTGACCCAAATACTGCTTCTTAACAAAATGATTTCTACAGCACTGACAGGATGGAATGTAAAATGGATTTATGCTTTCACATTATTCTGTCCAACTGTTGCACCAAGTTGCATAACATATTGGCTCTTGGATTCGGCAGTAAAATTAGCATAGCAAAACAACCCTATTACAGTGTTCATACAAACATGTTGACTTAAAGTAAATTCCACTATTATAAAATTGAAGAAAATTAGTAAAAGCAATGCTGGCTGGTTATTTTGTTCTCTACTTTGGACCAGACCATAATCTAAACATCATAATTTTGGACATTCAAGGTCCCCTTGGGACGAACCCTAGTAAATTCAGTGAACCCCTACATTTTTACCATCCTCATCAAACTCAACGGCACATTGTGTGTAGTGCCAATTAGCAAACGTTCAATGCTCTCATGCTAAATTCAGACTGTTAACAAGGAAAGAGGGTCTGCCACTGTGAGCCTGTTAGCATGTGGTGAGGGTAAGGACAGCCTGACAGAGCTGCTAGCTTGGCTGCAGATTCTTAATGTTTGTCGTTAGACAAACTGTACAGATGTTAGTTGTAAGCTAGCTTGAACAAATCAGCTGCGTTTGTTTGTGTTGAATGTCCAGTTCTGTTTATTTCTTCTCATCCCTGTACGTTTATAATGTAGATCCATGATGCGCCAAAATAGGTGCACATGATTTTGTGTCAATTTGCCCCGCACCATTGACCCCTGACTCCAAACTGTCTGCAAACCATTGCTCTTCTGTTGAACAGAGGTTAAATAAAAGTGAATGCTAATAAGTCAAGAAGCTGTCAAACTGTATATCACCATTTAAGCAGAATTATAATTATGCCTCCTCAAGCATGTTCCCTATCAAGCTGATTTTATTCTAATTAATGTTTTTGCTTCTTGTTGGTGACCTATTTGCCAGCAAATAGCCCAACCTATCACCAACCTGAGCAGAGGTCCAATTAGCCAGAATAACTCAAAACACCTGTGTGGGTGTTTGGGGCCACTAGAGGTAACTGTGTACTGTAATGGAAAAAATGATCATTGTAACCATTAAATTCAATAATTAGATATGTGATTAAGTCACGTTAGGAAAAACTGAAATCTGTGTGGTGATGTATTACATGAGTCAAGCAGCTGTATGTTTCACTGCAGCTGTTCTGAAGAAACAATGGGAGTCTGTGACGTTTGGGAGCCGTAGAAACCTGCCGTCCCTCCTGACATCACATGAGAGACAGTTGTAGCTTCTGACTATGGCAGAATGCATTGGTTAGTTTAAGCCTTTAATGGGCTGTTAGTGAGAAAAGCATACAAAAACACCAGTGTTATCTTTTCCTTGTGACGGTGCACGTCAACAGTGCCACAGACATAGCCTGGTAAGGAATGCTATTACAGCTGCTACTGTATATGGCGCAAGAATGCATGTGAGTCTTCTTTACAACATGCTTAGGTGTGGTCCCCAGCTCTGCAGAAAACACACCCAGATGGAGGCTAGTGCACTGGGCTTTTATAAGCACACTCTGCAGTATGCTGAGTGGATGGTGGTTAGTTTTTCACGCTGCTGTAACAAATCTGTCTTCTGTTGATGGACCACGTCATTATGATAAGCGAAGCCCATGTATCAGATCATGACATTAATAGGCAGCATATGCTAGCACTGACTTAAATGCTCTTAAATGAAGCACTGTGGTTGTGATCTTCTATCTACATGCTTATGATAATGCTGTTATGGTCTCCTTGAGAGTATTTCCTCACATGCAAATCATAAATCATGGGACTGATTGGAAACATGTGTCTATAACAACTACATACTCTATGAAGCATTGTACACATAGTGGTTTTATTTCGTTTTATGTGATCCTACTTAATTGTTTTTTTTTTTTTTTATCTTGGATCTTATCGAGATTAATTAGTTTTTATTTGGTACAAATCATTAAAACCATAGACCTAAAATCCTTATATGGAGAAAGAAACATGAAATATTGAGGCTATTCCCTGAAAGACACAGCTGAACCATATAATGGTAACTGCTTCCAGTGGCACAGACGAGGACAAGATTTCTCTAACCTAAGAAATTGCTGACCCATGCTAATCACTACCTTGAAGCTACAGTGTATTCTAAGGCTAAGCACAGTAGCAGATGCTGAGTTGACACCGACCCAAGCTTGCTCTGAGCATTGTAATATAAGTAAGGCATTATGACCGAGGCCTTGTCATGACGAAATATAGCTCACATTGTAAAGCTGCTCCCCATGTCATGATTCAACAGAGCTGAGGACTTTAGCAGGTCGACCTGTACCTGCACTTACTCATGGAGAAGGGAGGACTTGCAAGTGAGAGCCAGTGCTATCAGCTGGTCCTCCTGGACAACCTTCTTCTCCCACTTCCTTCTTCTTCTTAGTCTCTTTCTTCTTCTAAGCAAACTTTATTTATATGGCCCATTTCAGGGAATATTTATTGTGCTTTGCATTAAAATGTATAAAAAGCATGTATGCATACACACATATAGCTTACATGTATAAGCAAAACCTATACTTGTATAAACACTATAGAAACAAGCAATTACAACAGTTTGAAACACTTTAAACACAATAAAAGAAAACATAAACTCGTTTTCAGGCTGCTTTTAATCTTTGTTTATGTTAGAGCACATCTTATCACAGTCTGCCAATGTATTTCAGCCAGCTGCTGAATCCTGACTGATACTGGGTTTCTAGGCCGATGTCGATACCAATATAAGGAATTAATAGACAAATTCTGACAGCTATACCACCTGAATTTGCTACGGTGACTTTAAGCTTTTCCCCCTATGTAGAAGGATATTACAAGGTTGTCATTGCTGACAGCAGTTTTTGTCTCATTGTGTGCTGCTCGCCACCGGAGTGTAAGTCAGTGTGTGTGATATGATGACACCATTTCTACATTAGGCAAGCGTTATGCATTATATTCAGTTAAGAAGAAGAACAGATTGTATCAGACAGCATTTACACCTGTAGCTATATAACTGATCAATATTAGCCGATTACATTTGCTTGCTGATATACAGCATCAGTACTGCATGAGTCAGGCTGTAGCTGGGAAACCAAAAGCTGTTTCACAAACCGTTGAATTAACCATAAGAACAACTAGAAATGTCCTCTTTCTTTCAGTACAAAGTGGAACAAGCTGTTCCTCTATATTTGCACACAGTTTGATAGTCAGTGCTGTTTGGTGCTCTGAGAAAAACCCTTTATACCCAAGTAAAACATTGATTCAATCCAGGGTGATAATGTGTGCTGCTTTTTGCCAAGCTGATTTGGTAAAAGCATCACCTTCACATACTGTATTTAAACATGCTCAGTGCACTTGGGAGGAAAACTGCTAGCTTGTACCCACTATCAAAACCACTCTCTCTGTTTTCCATATCTTTTTTTGTACTATATGGAAATATACCAGAGTGATGGTAAGAGAAGATCTCAATGGCTTCCTTGTCTTCTGTCTGATCTCTCCTGTGTTTCCCAACTATTAATGTTACTGGCGCCATATGCTTGGCTCCTGTTGCTACAGTTTACCATGATGTATGCAGTCCAGGATTGAGAAAGCCAATAAACAGCAAACTAGCTGGGAAAGCAGAGAAACGATGATGACATAATGTTGCTGAACTACAAACACGGAGCCTATAGATACTATAAAGTTGGAAAAACAGCAGCTGAGCATTACTGCTGAGAAGCAATAGATAGACTCTATTTGTACATCATTCGACAACATATAGAAAATATCCAGTGTACAGTATGACACATCTGATTCATATTATCATAATTTCTACATGGATTTCCGATGAAACCTCTGAAAATTCTTAACATAAAAAAGAAGGATTGACAGAGTTTACAGCAGAATTACTAAAACATTTTCCAAATGACAGTAATGCATCTTCGGTTTCAGTGGCTCTTATGACCATAAAACTTGCTCAAACCATGAGGAAAAGGCCACTATACAGTTTGAATATCATCAAAACCATAACTAGAAGACCTTAATAAACCGTAAATTTGCACAATACCCAGAGGTAGTTGAATTATAATGGACATATATTCCCTTTCTTGTACCACAGTTATAGATTTATGACCTTCGGCTAAAGCAATTTTGAAAAATTTGTTTTATGGATGCAGAAGAGGTGGGAAATTATGAGCAGGATTTAAAACAAATCTGACCATCTAACTCAATGCTTTTCACAGAACATTTCAAACTCTGGGAAGGCTGTAACAAAAGTGAAGGTTTCTGTCTAGACAAGGTAGTGAAAAAGCAACTGGAGAAGTTGGACTGTTTTATTGGCTATAGCCATTTGCTTCCTGGTTATTTTGGCTTGAATGCGTCTCATGGGCATGTGCATACACCTGCTCAAAGTGTGTTTGTGTGTGTAGTTGGACATGTGCTGCATTAGCCTCTTAGTGTGTGCAAGAAAAGTCTTTCTTGTATTTATGTGTTGTGCAGAAGCCTGCTGTGTGTATTTGACTTCATTAAACTGTCACATCTAGAGGTCATTGAAACTAAATATATTGTATCCTTAAAAGTAACAAACTCTTTCTTGTCTGACCAGCTGCTGTTTATGAGAAAGAGGAAAGCACTTATAGACAGCAGCGTCTTGCATATGCATACGAAAACTCTTAACAATTTAAACCTGTACAGTTAAAAGAAAAAAGTATCAGCTCATTCTCATCAGTGGTTTGATCCCTGCAACAAACTGCATGCTCATCCTGTAATAGCCCATGTAGCAACACTAATGTCTGTCCTGCTCACTCATGGTGAGTCACACTGAATAAGATGATGAGCTACAGCCAACTATAGTACAAGGATCCTACTATGTCCTGTGGTTTTTCATAACAGAAGACACGAGAGCCAGAGCGACCGCAGAGCTCTAAAGGTAGACCATCTGATGACTTGAAAGAGAAACATCTGTTGAATGGATGTGAGAACACAGTGGAAGCGCTGCTGCTTGTTTGAGAACAAAGTGTAACAAAGTGTGACAGGAGAAGCCATTTGGCTGGCTTGTGCCTGAGTGTGTCTGTCTTTTCTGCAAGTGCCTGCGTGCG